>JAPYYR010000231.1:0-39435 GCA_030523065.1 Aphidius colemani | reverse complement strand
TTGTTTATTTTCATCAGCAACATTTGTATGAAAGTCATAGCTCTGTTGATTTTGTTTATCATTAAATATTTTTTCATTTAAACCATAATACATTCTAAACAGATACAACCAAGCTTTTGTAACTTTAAATCCATTTGTTGTACCAACTAATTTTTTAGCACCTTCAGCATATAATTTTAATTTACCATCAGTCATTGTTTTAATATTTGAATTTTGATTAACACAACGTTGATAAATAATGTCATTTATTCCTTGAAATTTTTTCATCATTTGTCTGTCTTTTTTTAATTCATGTTTTAATAATGCAATATGAAATTTCGAGCGTATACTATTACAACAACTAGCCTCTCTAATTTTTTCTAATGACCACAGTGGATTATTATCTGACAATTTAACAATTGTTATTTTTTGTTCATATGTTATACATGAATATTTTTTACCCTTACGTGGTGAATAATCTTGTTTTTGTTGTTGTTTCTTTGATGTCTCATCAATGTCGTTATAAATAATTGATAAATCACTGTCATCATTATACATTTCATTGTATTTTATTTCTGTTTTAGACATTGTATTTTTATCATTGTGTAATGAACCATTTATATTTTGATTATATTTATTTCGTGTTACCATTGATGTTGAAGCTTTAACTGTTAATTTTTTATTATTTTTTTTACATTTAATATCGTCTTTGTTGTTGTTTACACTATTCAATTGTATGTCTTTATTTTCATCAAACAAATAAATATCATCATTTTTTTTATTATTTATTTCCAAAATACTTGACATTTCATCGTCAACTTGTGTATTATTGTTGAGCATTTGTATTAATATTTCAACCATATATTCGAATAATTTATTACCAAATTGTTTTGATCGTTGTGATGTATTTTCATTGTCAACATTTTCTAGATAATATCTTTTTTCTTTTAAATTAGCCAAGCAATAATTAACAGCTTGACTAAAATCTTGTCTGTCGTTTTTAAATTTTTTTAAACACATGGTTAACCTATAATTCAATTATTTATTTAAGTTTTATAAACTTACAAAATTTGGATGTGAATTAATGCTAACTTATTTGATATATCCTTTATGTGAATCCACTAAATGAACACGTGTTCATCACCTACCTTTTAACAACAAGAATCACAGTAGCGCTGTAATCAGAAAAAAAATATATAAAAAATATAAATAATAATAACAATGATCGTAAAATAAAAAAAATAAAAAAAACTGAGTGACACACAAATAGATTAAAAATAAACGTTTATTATAATATTTCTGATATTTAGTGATGAAAAAAAAAATCTTATCATAATGTATAAATATTATTCATTTGATAAAAAAAAAAAATCATAATAATAAAAATTAAATAGCGTTACATATTTATCTAGACATGTTGAGGCTTATTTTTTAAAAAACATTAATACTTAATTAAAAAAATAAATAATCAAATAATATATTTTTTCAGTGTATTAAAAATTTATCTAAAATTATAAAATACATAATTATTTTACTGCAAATTGTTGCATAAAATTAATATTTTTTTTTTACCACACAAGGATGTTCTTACCTTGAACAATTAATTAATCAATTTTGTTTTTATTATAAATTTAATTTAAACTTTTTTATTAAATTTTTCGTTTATTAGCAAAATAATATCGTGATTAATTGATGACTCTGGACGACTAACTAATGACTTTTTTTTATTTCTTTTTTTTTTAAGCCAAAATTGTCTATTGTTTTTCAAATAAAAATGTAAATATTATTTTTGATATTGTTGTTGTTATTCTTTATGTGTGGAGATGAAGATATGATAATGTCATTCGGAAATCACGTGATGAAAATAATGGCGGGAAATAAAATGCTTGGGTCGGTATATTTCTTGTAAATTTTTTTTTTTTAGCAACAATATAAGCAAAATTATGGAGATGTCGTGTCAGTAGTCAATACAGTTCAGGTAACGCCGCCGCGTATGGCCGTGCCGCTGTAAGCACTGTCATTAAACACCTCGTGTATAACATTTTTGAGTTAGAAAAAATTAATATTTAATAGGCTCTATAACTCCAAAACTATACTTAATGTCAACAATAACATTTCAACAAAATAGCCAGTTATTATTCAAGTGCTAAATATTGTGTGGTTTTTAAAAATTAATGGTAAATTTGTGCATTTCCTTGTGATGAGTAGTTCCGGGCGGGCGTCGAGGGGAAAAAGCTGAGTTAGTTCGTTCAATCGTTCCTTTTCATGAGTGAGTGATAATAATCATGAAATAAACCTCAAGACGCTCCAAAAAAAATTATTTTGTTTATAATTAAAAATAAACTAAATTAATATTTATAAAAAAATATAATAAATTAATTTATTTTTATAGAATTTTTATTTAATATTATAAATATTTTTTCAAAAAATTTCTTATACAATTATTTATTTATTTTTTAGAAATATTATTGATATATTTCATTTTATTTAATTTAAAGAAAAAATAAATTATTAAATTAATTTATTTAGATGTATTATAAACGGGCGCGTGGTACGCTCTATGCGGCTATCACAAATGTTGTGCTCCAAAAAAAAAGTGACAGTACGAAATTGGAATAATGTCAAATGTCTTGTCACAGCATTTGAGTGTTGATAATAATAATGATTTAAACAAAAATAAAAACAATAATAACAACAACATAAAAAACAACAACCAAAGTCAATATAAAAGTGATTCTTCTTCATCATTGTCGTCATCATTAACAACAACAACAACAACAACATCTAGCTCATCAAAAACAATAGAACGTTTTGTTGGTGATTGTTTTAAATCTTTATCATCATCTTCATTGTCATCTTCATTATCAATATTATTAAATTCATCATTAAATAATAAAAACAACAATAAAAAACAAGATAGTGTCAAATTAAAAGCGGCTACGGCCGCATACAACATGGTAGCGGCGATGAACGATCATCTGTCGACCTCGTCGACGACAAATAGTGGACGTACAAGTGCACATGAAAGAATAACAAACGATTTTACAACTGGTTGTCAAACAATTGAAAGTGATAATATTAAATCATCACCACCAGCTGGTATTTTAACATTTCCTTGTGATTTTGATCACATGTATGCAAGTATGACTGACGGTACACCAGCAACTGGAGCAACTGCTACATCAACACTTGGTGTTTCATCACCTTTACGTGGTAATGATACACGTAATAATGAACTATGTGAAATTAAACATCTTAAAGAGTTATTATTATTACATCTTGACTTGATACAACAACAATCTGAACAAATTGTTACCAAGGATAAATTATTATCAGCATTGAGACAAGAAAATGAAACGGTAAGATGATTTTATCATGTCATAATATTGACTGATAAATATTGTCATAATCATTTGCCTATTAATCATGTTCTTATTATTATTTTTATAAAAACTAGCAAAATGATGATTATGTTTTTTATTCTTTCTTCTTTCTCTGATGATTTTTTAATTTCACTTGATATTTATTAATTGATTAAATTTATATTAATATAATAAATTAATTGTCAACTTGTCAATGTCATGGTCATCTATATTATTTATTTTCTTATTATGATTTTTCTTTTGTTTATTTCTAATTTCCACAAAAAGATGGCGTCGTAAATTTGACTCAATTGATAGAATAGAAGTTGACAGCTTTTACAGAGTCATTCGGCGGGATTTCGAAGAATTTTCTCCCACTTAGATATATGTCAAGCATCGTGGCTTATGTCTGTTATTTTTCTCATACAACACCACAACGTGTTTAGACATGTCGTTGGTTATTTCATTTTATTATTTGTTCATTATTTAATATATGTGTTAATTTTTGAATTAAATAATAATCAAAATGACGTTATATTATCGTGGAATTAAATTGTTGCAGCTTAAATTGCGGATTGAACGTATGGATAGACGTGTTAATTTACAAAAATTACGTTCAGAATCAACTGAAAATTCAGTAACATCAGATAATACTGGACCATGTTCACCACCAAATTTACATTCAGTCAGTAGTTTAAGTAATAATACTGGTGATTATATTAAAACAATACAAACTGGTGATAATGATAATAATAGTCAGCCATATAATGAAAGTTTTAAAATAAGATTGAATACAAGTGGTGGTATTACAACAGTTAAACAAGAACCAATTGATAATAAACATGATAATGATAAACAAGATGCTATTGTCAATGATGAAACACGGTTAGATTGGGATGTTGGAGCTATTACTAGCGGTGTTGGTAGTGTTGGTGGTGTTGGTGGTGTTGGTGGTGTTGGTAGTGTTGGTAGTAGTAATAAAAAAAAACGTCGATCAGATCCCTTAACACCAACATCAGGTGGTAGTGGTAGTAGTAAACGTAAACGTGGTGTATCATGTTCATCAACAATAAGCAATGATACAACATCAACAATACCAGAAAATAAATCAATAACAAATGATAATACAATTAATAGAAAATTTGATAAAAAAGGCAAATCATTAGTTAAAAAAGAATCATATTTAACAACTGAAAATCATTATTATACAGCAATTGGTGATCCAAATTATCAATTGAAAATTAAAAGTTTATCAAAAGATGATGATGATGATGAAGAGGAATCTAATTTAGAAGTGCCAAGTTGGAGAATTAAAGTATATTCAAGTTGTTATACTATGGAAGGAACTGAAAATTTGGATGATGAAATATTTAATAAAAGACATTTGAAACTTGAGAATGATGAAAGAAGAAGAAAACGATGGGATGTACAGAGGATAAGGTAATTATTTAATTTATTAATTATTTATTTTTTATATTTATTTTGTTTATTTTAATTATTAATATATGTTTTTTTGTTTTTATAGGGAACAACGACACATTGAAAAATTAAAACTAAGACAAGAACGTCAAAATCATCAGGCAACATGTTACAATACAAATCACACTGGACCATGTCCGACAACAGCTGAAGAAGAAATTGTAACAACACTTTGGCCAGAGATTGATCAAATTCAAAGTCTTCAAGTTGATCCACAATTACCAGTTGCAGCATTTGGAGCACCAATTCCTAGTTTTACTCCAAGGTAAATTTTTTATTATTATTTATAAATAATAGCTTAATATAAAGCTGAATTTTTCTTTATCATTAATATTTATATATTTATTTCAGTGAGTTTTCATTACCATGGCTACTTACAAATCGTGTTAAGAATCGACGACCGAAACGCTCATCATCGGGTAGAAGAAAATCTAGAAGATAAATTATTTTTATTTTTCAAATTTAAATTAAATAGGTATTTAGTATAAATAATAGCATTTAAAACAGTCAATGGCATTTTTTTTTTTATTTATTTATTTTTTTGTTGCATCAACTGTTAATTTATTTTAATTTTAAAAAATGATGTTTATTCATAATAATGATGAAGAGGCAACACGAATTTTTATAACAAAAAAAATCTTGTTTTAAAAAGAAGCAACAGATTTCCAAAGATTTTAAATTTTCTTTTTTTTTTTTTTAAATAATAAATAAATGAACAATTAATAAAATTATTGTTTATTTTTTTTTTATTTTGTGTTACTTCATAAACATCATTCAAAAACTGCAACTTCCTTTAATAAATAAAATCATTCGTACCTTGGTTTTTTATAAAAAAATCAATAAAAATGTAAACCCGGTTATTTTTTTTAAGCCTAGAATATTTAAAACTCGTCTTCTCAAAATGACATATTATTATTATTGTAAAAAAATTATATAGAATCACAAACAGTGTAAGCTATGAATAGTTAAAATGTAAAAAATTATTGTCTAGAGTAAATAGCATACGTGCTCTAGTGAAGGAAAATAAATTATTAAAACTTTTATGAATGTTTTTAAAATTGTGGGGAATTTATGAAAATATAATTAACCATTAAATTATTGTTGAGCATAAAAAATTGAGTCCAAAAAATTTAAAGCGATTCAACGACATATCAACTTGAATTTTTTAAAATCGACAATAAATTTATTTTATTTTAACATAAAAAAAAAAAAAAAAAAACAATGATAACTTACTTTGAGTCTGTTAGTTTTTACTATTTTTTTTACATTTTACTATTTTTTTTTTATTGTGAATAAAAAAATAAAAAGTGAGTCTTAAAATAGACTTAAAAATAATATTTAGATAATTTTTTTTATTTAAAATTAAGACTTTTGTAATTATTTTATTTTATAAGTATTTTAATTGTTTAAAATTTATTATTATATTTGCATTTAATTCACGTGATACTGAGAGTCAATTATATTTTCTTCCCCCAATTTAAATTGTAAGATATATTATCTTAATTTGAAAATTAAATAAATGAAAAAGAAAATAACAAATAAATATTTGTCGTCATACTACTACTTATTTAAAATATCTAAAAAAAAATATCGATTTACCGTCCAATATTCAATGACCAGGACTTGAAGAATCGAAGCTTTTGTGAGCCTAATAAGAGTACAATATAAACAACTATTAATTGTAAATAATAAAACAGAAGAATGAAACAAATTTGAATGAAAAAGGTAAATTCGTTTGTTTTTTTTTTATGTCGTTTGTAATAATATAATAACATAATAAATGAAGAGACTGTAATAACGATAGAAAAAGTAAATTGATTTTTTTCGAAAAAAAAAAACGAATAAATTATGTTCAATTTGATTAATATAAATGTGTAATAAAAATCATCATTAAATAATGTGACAAAATTAAAACTGTAAAAAAGAAAAATATAAAAAAGAATTAAATAAAAATACAAATTAATGAAAAAAAAAACATTAAAACAGGTGCAAATATATTTCATATAATTAATTATCATATAATTTTTTTTTTTTAATTTCAAGCTCTTAACAATGATAAATTTTAATAATAATAATAACCTTGGAAATAAAAAACAAAGAATATTTTTTGTTTGTTCATCATCTCAGCTGTTAATTAATGAAATTTGATAAAATCAAAGTCATAATATTTGTCGATTAGTTGTAATAAATATATACTTAATTATTGTTTTGAGATAGATAAGAATATTGTAATTGATTGATAATGAAAATAGTAATTAAAAACATTTTCGATGAACAATTGATGGACCAGATTCATCATATTCTTGTTTTGATATCCACATTTGTTGGAAGGTTGATAATGATGCAAGAATTGAACCACCAATCCATACGGAATATTTTCTTTCTGGTGGTGCAATTATTTTAATTTTCATTGTTGATGGTGCAAGTGATGTTATTTCTTTTTGCATTCTATCAGCAATACCAGGATACATTGTTGTACCACCAGATAATACAGAATTTGCATAAAGATCTTTACGTATATCAACATCACATTTCATTATTGAATTATAAGTTGTTTCATGAATACCACATGATTCCATACCCAAAAAACTTGGTTGAAACATTGCCTCTGGACAACGAAAACGTTCATTACCAATTGTAATAACTTGTCCATCAGGAAGTTCATAACTTTTTTCCAATGCACTTGATTCAGCAGCTGTTGCCATTTCTTGTTGAAAATCAAGTGCAACATAACAAAGTTTTTCTTTAATATCACGTACAATTTCACGTTCAGCTGTTGTTGTAAATGAATAACCACGTTCAGTTAATATTTTCATCAAATAATCAGTTAAATCACGTCCAGCAAGATCAAGACGAAGAATTGCATGTGGTAATGCATATCCTAAATTAAAAAAATAAAAAAACAAATTATTATATATTTTTTAATAATAAAGTCATAAAAGGTAATTGGTATAAATTAAAAAAAAAAAAAAACGAGATTCCATTTAAAGTATTATGCCCATTTTTGTCAACATCAACGTCCACCTACTTTGGTATCATTAAATTGCTTAAATTCCATAAATGTAATTCCATAAATAAAATTGAATGAATGAATGAATGAATAAAAAATACCTTCATAGATAGGAACAGTGTGTGAAACACCATCTCCACTATCAAGAACAATACCAGTTGTTCTTCCGGATGCGTATAGTGAAAGAACAGCTTGAATAGCAACATACATTGCTGGTGAATTGAAAGTTTCAAACATAATTTGGGTCATTTTTTCACGATTTGCTTTTGGATTAAGTGGTGCTTCAGTTAATAAAACTGGATGTTCTTCTGGTGCAATACGTAATTCATTGTAAAATGTATGATGCCATATTTTTTCCATATCATCCCAATTTGTTACAATACCATGTTCAATTGGATATTTAACAGTTAATACACCACGTTTGCTTTGTGCTTCATCACCAACATAGCTATCTTTTTGTCCCATGCCAACCATTATTCCCTTTAAATTATTATTAACAAAAAAAAATTATCACATACAAGTAGTTGTTGTTTTAAATTAAATATTTACTTGATATCTTGGACGTCCAACAATTGATGGAAATACAGCTCTGGGTGCATCATCCCCGGCGAATCCAGCCTTGCACATACCGGATCCATTATCGACCACCAAAGCCGCAACATCATCGTCACACATTTTCAATCACTTAATTTTAAATAACAAAAAAATAATAATATAATATATTCGTGCACAATCAATTTGTTTTTTTGTTTTTAATAAATATAATTGTTTTGGTTGTTATAATTGACTAGAAGTTACACTTGAATTTAGTACGAATGTCTTCTTCACGAGTGGCAGGTCTAACAAGTCTCTTGAGACTTTATATCAACTCCCCTCTACAATTTCTCTGGTGTTACCCTGAGCATATATGGTAAAATGTAAACGTACAAATACTCTTGCTCTAAATAATCTCACAGCCTTTTACATAGTTTTTTCACATTTTTTTTTAATTTTTAATGTTTATCAATGCCAAAAGCAATTGTGTCTCTTCCAGAAAGTCCCAAGATATTCAAAGCTACAAAATAACAATTAAATTTAAAAAAGTTTAATTTTTTTTTGTCAATTTATTAAGTTTCCTTTCTTCAAATATGCACATGCTAATATCAAAAAATTTCCCTCGACAATTTAAAACACAATTATTATATTCCAACATTTTTTTTTTTTTTTTGCTATCTTTCACCTTTTTTAATTCTTTTATTTATTTTGATGAAATCGTTGGGAAAACTTTTACCAATTAATACAATTAAATAAAAATAAATATCAATAAATGAAAAAAAAAAAATTAATTTAAATATTTTGATGAGTGTGTTACTAATTGGTGTTTTTTGATGGCCAATTAAGCAAGTCCTCGTGTTTGTTAAATCTCGAAAATGAATGAAGCCGGTACAGACAAACAGAGCATGTAAAAACAATAAATTCCTTTTCCTTCTTAACTAAATTAATAATTTTTTTCAGACATTTAGTACAATGTTAATCATTTTAAAAAAATGATTATTTTACAATAAATTAATTGTTTGTAATTTTATAATTTTAAAATTATCAAAGAAGAAAAATTACATTTTTATTTAGAGTACTTGCCTTTTTTTTCTATCGTCCTTGACCTCAATCAGTTTATTTTATCTAAAATAAAATAGATGGGCAAGATTGGTGTTATTTGTCACGACCTAATTAATTAACACAAACCAAATTTGAATCGATGAACCTCGTCATCCAAAAATGGTATAAAATAATCAAGGTAAACTTGTCAAGTTAATTCAAACTTATCTACAAATTATTTATGGATATTTGTCAAAATCAAAATATCCGGGTTTCATTTATTTTAACCAACTAAATTCAGACAAGTAAATTTTAAAACAAGAGAATTTTTAAACACAAAAAATATGTTTTTTCATCAAGAATTAATAAAGACAAGTGTGACAATTATTATAATTAGTAATTTAATCGAATCAACTTAATTATGTGATAAAAAAAATAATTAAAAATCATCAGTTAAATTGAGAAGAAAAAGATCTTTTTATTACCGAAAAAATGAATTTTTTGCACAGTCAAATAAGGCTTATCAAGATCAAGATATTGTTGTCTTTTTTTTTTATTTGATTGAATAAAATGTAGTTGAAGAATTTAATGCGTACATTGAAAAACTGCGTATGCTTAATCGTCGTTCCATTGGATAATTCAAAACTCGAAAAATACCAAGGCATCATTATAAAATCTCATCGGACGAGAGTCTTTAATTAACTGCTTTAATTTAATAGCATTAACTAGGGTGTAAAGTAGACTAGTAACTTGGTTATTCATTTTTTTTTTTTTTTTCATTAAATATAATATTTATATACAAAACAATACATTTTTTTTTTTATATCCTTACTCTCGATTCAGCATCAATGCCCAGATCGTGTAGAAATTTCAATTGGAAATTAAAACATGATTCAAAGATAAAGAAAAATAAAAAAATAAAAACATTATTTTTAAGCTAAAAATAATAATAATAATTTAAAATAGAAAAAAAAATTATTAATTTAAATTAAGCGTATCTTATTTCGAATAATATTTAATTGGTTTGTTTTTGTTTTTTCTAAATTAAAATACACTTATTTATCCCAAAGCCCAATTTCTTTCATTCTTGTTTGGAAGTATTTTTCAAGTGCATTTGCACATCTATAATATTCAGTATCTGGACTATTGTAAAGACGACAATTTGTAAATATTCTCGTCATATCAGCGATGAATAATCTACGTGCAACATAATAGCGATTTTTAAGTCTTTCAGTCATGGTTTTTAAATCTGAAATAATATAAAATGAATTAATTTAATAGATATTATGAAAATTAATTTGATATATTAATTATTATATAAAGTAAATTACCCATTGGATATTTAATATGATCATAATAATCTGGTACATCATTTTTATCAACTGGTTTTAAAAATGGCCAAGCAGTACTATGATTTCTTACACTATTTAAAACATTTTTTAATGCATTATAAAGTGAATCAGTAACATCTAAACATGCTTCAACTGGTTCAGGACCTTGTGTACCTTTAGCAACACCTCTTGTTCTTGTTTGTCCATAATTTTTCCATCCAGTTTCACGTATACCTGGTATACATTCAACTGGTATACCTCTAACACCTTCTTTAAAACAAGTTAATCCTGGATGTATTTTTTGTATTTCTTGTTGTCTTTGTTGTATTAATTTTTTAACAATTTCTTTTTGTTTTCTAATGACAGTTGTAAATTCTGTATAAACAATTTTTGAATTTAATTCACAATGCATTAATGTTGCACCTTCATAATCTTTAATAAAACCTTGATACATAATTCTTGGTAATTTAATATCTTTACTAAATCCTTGTTTTTTAAAATAACCAATAGCAAATTCATCAGCAAATGTTAAAAAATGTATAATATTATTTTTAATATGATAATCTTTAAGCATATTCATTAGATGTGTACCGTAACCTTTGACTTGTTCTTGGCTTGTAACAGCACAAAATACAATTTCAGTAAAACCTTGAGTCGTAAACATACGAAAACATATACCACCAATCGGTCTACCTTCTTTAATTAATGCAAGTGTTTTATGTTTTGGATCAAATACTAATTGTGATATATACTCTTTTGGCATTCTTGGTAATTGATGACTAAATACATTATGTAAACCAATTAACCATAACATTGTTTGTTTTGATACTGGTTGTGTTAAACTATTACCAATAACATGAAATTCAATTATTTTTTTACTTTCTTCTAATTTTGCTGTTTCATCACGTGGTACATTTGGTAAAAATACAGCATCTGGCCCAGACATATAATTTGGATCATTTATTGTTGCTATTATTTCAACAAGTTTATCTTCTGATAAATCTTCAAATGCTTCTTCAACTTTTCTACGTTTAGCATCATTTTTAATATCACTATGTCCACGTTTATCACCAATTTTTTTAACACCAGGACTAATATTTATTGTTGTAAGTGTATTTTTATCATTTGGTACTAGTGATACTCTTTCAAATTCACCAATTTTACGTGTTGTTGGATTATTTTTAGTTGAATCAAGTGATGTTACATGTAAATGTGATGGTGGTACTTGTTTAAATTCTATATCCCATATTGGTGATGTTTTTGAATATATTTCAAATTCAAGCATTGATAAAAATCTGTTCAAAAACAAAAACATAATTATTAACAACTAGCTCTATTATTACTATTATAAATTACTCAACTTACTTTGGAAAGTGTGTTAGTACAAGTACTCTTTTATCTGGTGACATTCTATCTCTTTCACTGTGACATTTATCCATTAGTTGTCGACATACTGATTTAAATACAGCTTTAAGTAATGTTCTTCCAAATACAATTGTCGTATCAAAATGTGGTAATGAATCACAAAAAGCTGGTATATGACAAAATACAAGCCATCTTGTATAATTAATTTTATAAATTGATGCTTCTTCAATTGGTGTTGCTTGTGTTTCGTCATCTTTTGGTTTCTTTGTATCATCTGTTGTTGATTCTGTTGTTGCTGCTGTTGCTGCTGCTATTGCTGCTGCTGCTGTTATTGTTGTTGCATCTGTTGCTTTTTTTCTAGCTGATGGTGTTTCAAAATTCCAATGATTTAAACAATGAAGAAACATTTTAGCTAAATCATACATTGCTTGCCATTCACGTTGTGATACATGACCGAATTTATATAATACAAAATTTGTAATTGCTTTAGCAATACTTGGTTTTTCAAATGGTGGCTGACCAAGTGGTCCTTCAATTATTGGTTTTGTCATTGATAATATACATTTACGTAATAATTTAAATAAATAATAATATACTTTTTTAGTATCAAGATCTTCTTCTCTATGCATACCCATAAATATATTATCAACATCAACAACCATACCAAGAAGTTTATTTATTTCTTCATCAATTGTTTTGGGTAAATGACTTATATGATTTTCCAATGTATGTGTACAACTGCGACATGGATCAGTAAAATTTGTTTGTGGTTGTTGTTGTAAATCATTTTTAGGTGATTTAACTGGTGGTTGACAATTTTTCCAACCATTACATTTACAATCATCAATTTGACATGCACTATAATTTGCTAATTTTAATAATTTTTTGCATAATGGCCAATTAAATACATGTTGTTTACGTTGTTGTATACGTTGAAGATTATTTTGGCGGCTTGCTTGATCTTGGGGTCTTGGTGAATTAACATCAACATTATTATTAATAATATTACCATGATTTTGTGATGATGATGTACTACTGACTGATTGGCCAGCTTCCTCAGTTGGAATTGCTGCTGTTCTATTGTTTATATCTTCTGATGACATTTTATTTATAAATTTACACTATTATTATAACCTATATATATATATATATATGCAATTGTATGCAATTTTATTGTTGTTATTATTTTATTCTCCTCTTGGAATGCACACATAAACACACACACGCAAATTTAATCTTGCCTAGCACAAATGACAATTCAATTGAAAAAAAAAAAAGTAATATCTATATCTTGAGCTTTCATAATTATTATTTTATATAAACAACATTTTTCATTAATAATAATAACATCTTATTGCTTTGCATTAGTCAAAAGCGTGTAAATAGATACTATGTAAATATTTTTTTTTTTGCTTTTTTTTTTAAGACATGGCCGTCAATCAGCAAAGGCCATCTTGGATTTAAGAAAATTTTACTCGCGTTATCTATCTAAAAAATTACTGACTATTATTGTTGTCTAATTATATCAACAAATAGTCGGTAATAACGCTTAAAAAACAGTGTCGCTTCTAACGTTAAAATTTTATTTATTTATCACTGGCCCAGCAACACTGTCATGTGTTGTTTCAAAGTCAGGAGGTTTTTTTTCATACACTTATATCAATAAGTATAGGTATATTTATATTATTCTCTGAAAATGTAAAAAATTTTCACGTATAAATTTTACTTTGTAATTATAATAGTAAAATAATTTTGTTTTTTTCATCAGTAAGTATATTTTCATCATTTTAAATTATTAATGTTACAATTTATTTATTTATTTATAAGAGAAGAGATATATTTTTTAATTTTCATTACAATTATATTTTGACAATTGAGAGATACAGTTGACAAATTATTGCTTCAAGATGTTGGAAAATATTTTGGAGCAGGTTATGATTTATTTATATTAAAAGAAGAAAAAAAAACAAACAAATATTGTCTGTATAAAAGTTGGTAATAATTTATTTATCCTTTCAGCTAAATCATTGTATAAAATATAAAAAAGTGATAAATAAATAAAAACAACTGGTGACTGTTTTTATTATAAAATTGGGCCAGATGGCCACTTGGGATGGCTCATATGAGGGTGGGCCTCATGAGGATCCCTACTATACAACATATCCACAACAATCAAATCAATCATTTGTTTATAATAACAACAATCCATCAACTTCTGGCAATTCTCATCAATATTCTCAATCAAATTCATCTGGCAATTGTTACTTTGAAAATAATCGTCAAAAAAGAAATTACAATAATGATCAATCAAGAAATTTTACACCTCATTCAAAACCAGTATCAAATTTACATCCAGGAGCTAATGAATTTGTACCATCAACAACACCAATTGATCCATCAAGAGTATTTTTTGCTGACAACAAAAATCGTTCATTAAATAATAATCGTAAATATGATAACAAAAGAAATTCAAATTATCAACGTCAAGATGATTATAATCGTAATTTATCATATAGAAATATTGATAAAAATCGACGAGGTCATCAACAAAGTAATAATATAAATACAAATTCTGCTAGAGATTATGACAATCAAGTGTATACATCAACAAGTAATAATTATGAAGATGAAAATATTATAGAAAATTCTCAGTTTAAAGAAACACCTGGAAGAGGTAGTTATAATAAATCTCGTGGACGTGGTCGCGGTAGATATCAAAATGACAGATATTTAGCATCATCATCATCATCACAACAACAGCAACAAGTTAATAAAACAAATGAACAAAGTGTTATTAACAATTATCAAAATAATACAATCAAAAAAAACAATGATCCTGTTGAAGTTGAAAAAACACAAAAACCTCGTGCAAAAACAACAAAAGACTATAGCGATGATCCACGTGATGAAAGATATCGTAAAAATATACAAAATAACAAAGAACAAATTGATGATGAACGTCAATCAATAAAGCATGATAATAATAGTAAAAATAGATTACGTAAAATAAAAAAAAATGATGAGTCTAGTTATCGTGGTAGACGTGATTATTATGATGATAAATCAGGAACATCAAATAATCAATTGCCATATAAACGTAATAATTATAATCAAGATTATAATAATAGTCATAGAAATTATTTAGATAGAAATAATAGAGATGATGATAGACAACATCATCAGCACAAAGATAATAATTTTATTGATGATAAACAAAATTGGCGTGGTAGCAAACAATTATCTAAAAAAATAATAATAAAAAAATTTGATTATGATGATGATGCAAGTCAAAAAGAACGTTTAACTGAACAATTAAATAAAGGACAATTAGAATGTCTTGTTTGTTGTGATTATATACGTCAAAAAGATTCAACATGGTCATGTTTAAATTGTTATCATGTATTACATTTAGAGTGTATTACAAAATGGGCATTATCATCAAAAAGTGAAGAGAATGGCTGGCGTTGTCCAGCATGTCAAAATTCAAATATTGATATTCCAGATGATTATTATTGTTTTTGTGGTAAAATACGTGATCCAGAATGGAATAGACATGATACAGCACATTCATGTGGTGAAATATGTGGTAGAGTACGTCCTAAAAATAATTGTTGTCATAAATGTACATTATTATGTCATCCAGGTTCATGTGAAATATGTGTTGCAATGGTATCACGTACATGTGGATGTGGTAAAATGACACAAAGTTTAAAATGTTGTACTGATACACATTTATCATGTAATGATAAATGTGATAAATTATTAAATTGTGGTAATCATAAATGTGAAAAAATATGTCATCATGGTGAGTGTGAACCATGTGATAAAAAAATTAAACAAATATGTTATTGTGGAAAAGAAACAAAAGATATTATTTGTCATATTGATAAAAATGATAATTATACATGTGATAATATATGTAATAAACAATTAAATTGTAATAATCATTTTTGCATGAATAAATGTCATCCAGGTGATTGTGATGAATGTCCATTTGAAGTTGATAAAATTAAAAATTGTTACTGTGGAAAAACACCATTAACAATAAAACGTAATAATTGTCTTGATTCAATACCAACATGTGATAAAATATGTTCAAAAATATTAAAATGTGGTCAACCAAGTTCTCCACATACTTGTAAATCAGTGTGTCATTCAAATAATTGTCCACAATGTGAATTAACTACATGGGTTAAATGTCGTTGTGGTAATATGGATCGTGAAATTCCATGTATTGATTTAACAACAAAAGCTGATGATGCTAGATGTGAAAAAAAATGTACTAAAAAAAGATCATGTGGTAAACATAAATGTAATCAACATTGTTGTATTGATATTGAACATATATGTCCATTACCATGCTCAAAAACATTAAGTTGTGGTAGACACAAGTGTGAATTAACATGTCATAAAGGTAGATGTCAGCCATGTTATCGTAGTAGTTTTGAGGAGCTCTATTGTGAATGTGGTACTGCTGTTATATATCCACCAGTACCATGTGGTACAAGAAAACCAACATGTACTAAACCATGTACAAGAGAACATACTTGTGATCATGATGTATTTCATAATTGTCATAGTGATCCAACATGTCCACCTTGTACTGTTTTAACACAAAAATATTGTTATGGTAAACATGAATTAAGAAAAGCAGTGCCATGTTATGTTAAAGAATTATCATGTGGTTTATCATGTAATAAACCAATATCATGTGGAAGACATAAATGTATAACACTTTGTCATGCTGGTCCTTGTCAAAAACCAGGACAAGTTTGTGTACAACCATGTACAATATCAAGAGATATGTGTGGACATCCTTGTGCTGCATCTTGTCATGATGATAAATGTCCAGATACACCATGCAAAGAAATGGTTAAAGTAACATGTACATGTGGTCATAGATCAATGACACGTGTTTGTGCTGAAAATTCAAAAGATTTTCAACGTATTGCAAGTGGTATACTTGCTAGTAAAATGGCTGATATGCAACTTGGTCATTCAGTTGATCTTGAAGAAGTATTTGGACAAGGAGCTAAAAAACAAAATCAATTAAAAACACTTGAATGTAATGATGAGTGTAAACTTGTTGAACGTAATAGAAAATTAGCACTTGGTTTACAAATTGTTAATCCAGATTTAAGTGGTAAATTACAACCAAGATATACTGATAATATGAAAAGTTGGGCTAAAAAAGATCCAAGTTTTTGTCAAATGGTACATGATCAATTAACGGAATTGGTACAACTTGCTAAAACATCAAAACAAAAATCAAGAAGTTATTCATTTAATAATATGAATAGAGAAAAAAGAATGTTTGTTCATGAGGCATGTGAACATTTTGGTTGTGAGAGTCAAGCTTATGATCAAGAACCAAAACGTAATGTTGTTGCTACTGCAGTTAAAGACAAATGCTGGCTACCAAGTTATAGTCTACTTGAAATGGTACAAAGAGACAATGGCCAAAGAAAAGTTCCAAGACCAATGCTCAACATCAGAAGCACTGCAACTCCTACAACATCACGGTAATTAATTATGATAAACTATTTTTGATATTTAAATAATAGACATTTATTTATTTTAACATCATTCATTCTATTTTTTTACAGTGTCTCTGAAGTTTTACCATCAGTCGCCAAAATGAGCCAAAAACTTCAGCCAGTAGCTTCCAGTTGGAAATCATTAGAGCCAGAAATTGATTATTTCAATTCGTAAAAATTTAAACACACAATTATTATTTAATAATTTTCAATTTTTTTTTTTTCGTTCAAACAAATATTTTTTCTTTCTTTTCTCTCTCTCTCTCAACACATAACGATTATCGATAATTATTTTTCAATGAATACAGATGCTTCACATTTTTCCATTATTTTTTTTTTTTCTTTTTTTGGAATGTTAATATCAATTTTTTTATTTTTTTTTTTTCTGCTGGCAGCTTGGATAAACAATAGCTATCGAATTTGGCTTATTTATTTATTTCCATTGTCAATCAAGTGAATAAAAAATTACACAAAAACATGGGATTTTATTTTACAAGCCATTTACAAGTTTTTCAAGAGAATATAATTTTTTTTTTTGA
Source organism: Aphidius colemani (assembly GCA_030523065.1). Classification (NCBI taxonomy): domain Eukaryota; kingdom Metazoa; phylum Arthropoda; class Insecta; order Hymenoptera; family Braconidae; genus Aphidius; species Aphidius colemani. The sequence goes on along the minus strand of JAPYYR010000231.1, from coordinate 21,258 downwards.
TGAAAATTGAATTTATTTGTAACACAAACACACAAACAAATAAAAAAAAAAAAATCACGCAACAGTCTTAATTAATTTCCCAGTAACGTGAATATGTTTAATTAAATAAATAAAATTACTTGTCTTATTGATAAGAAACTAAGCCGAAATATACAATTTAAAATAATACAAAATGGTATTTTTCAATTTTTTTATTACAAAGAATCCTTTTATTGATAATGCATGTTTGCAAAATTAATTTTTACAGATAAATTATTATCATCGGAAAAGCTAAACAATGAGAAACAAGTGTTTGTCGAATTATTATTATTATTATTATTATTTTGTTTTTGATATCATGACAATGATAATCATACAATGACAAGTGAAGAAATAGATATATTTTAATATCTATTTTATAATAACAATAAGTATTATTATTTTAATTTTTAATCAACAATTGAATACATGAATTTTGAGTCAGTTAAAAGTTGATATTTATTATCATCAAAAATTTTTATTTCTTTTAGTTATATTTTTCGATTAAAAATATTTTTAATTTTTCAATCAAAGAAATATATTTATTGGCTTTTATTTTTCTTACATTTAATTTTTTTCTTTCATGATTACCATTCGCATATAAATAACATTTTTATTAATAATATTTTTGTTTTTTTTTTCAACATTTTAAATAGATAACACAAATATGTTTAATAATTATTAATTTTTCTTTGGCACATTTAACATTAATTCCTGAAATCGAAAATAAAAAGACATTTATTACGAAAATACATTTAATTTAATTAAAAACTATAAAGAGAAAAACATTAAGATGTGTATCACATGTAGAATCACAACATCGTCACATATATTATTCAATAATAATTATCTTCCAACAAATTAATTGATAGCTTTTTAATTAACAATCAATTTTCAGTATTAAAATTTTTCTTTTGTATATATTTATATATTATTAATACTATTATTGTGTTTGAACATTTAACAGCAGGGCACTTTGAAAAGAGGTTTACATTACAAACCGATTAACAATGTACAATTAAGACACGTATCCAATTTTCTTTTTACATCTATTATAAAATTCTAAGAGTCTCAAGTGTATTACTTAATTATTTATATACAGTTAAATGACAATTAGTCAATAAACTAACGAAAAAAAATATATAAATATTTAAGAGTAGAGGAAAAAAACTGCATGATAATTTGAAATTTGATTAGGTTTTTTTAAAATACTAGATTTTGATTAAAATATATAAAGAGATTTTATGTTTTTTTTTTTTTTACTGAAACAGATGAGTCATTTGATAAAATGTTTTTCTTTTTCCAAATATATTTATAACAACTGAAATTATTATTATTAATTTATAATTATTATTCCTATTTTAAATGTCGAACACAGTTCATCGTTTTAGAATAATTATTCAAGACTGCAATCTATCTGTTCTCTATAGATTTATTCAAAAGTAGTTTCAGCTTTTATTTATTTTTTAAAAATCTATTCTAGTATAAATCTTTTCCATTTTCTTTTTTTTTAAATTTTCACAGCATGCAAAGTGTTCCCAAGTTTCAAGATTATATATAATGTCAATTTGAAAATTTATTGCATTAATCATTGACATAAATATAGAAAAAATGCCAAATGCAAATTGAGACAGTTATTTAAATTTGAAAACATTTTATCTTGATTATATAACAATAAATAATTATAATGAGAAGACTATATGTAGGAAATATATTTTTTTCAGTCCATAAATTTAGTTATATTGCTTTATTATTATAAATATATTTCCTTTTTATAAGTATGGATTACCTCCATGCTTAATTCTATCGCTGTAACTTCTGTAATTACTAAAATACTGATGTCTTGGACTGACTGAAGGTTGTTTTGTTATACTTGCCATTGCACATCCCATAATAAGTTCTAAACCTCGACACACAGTTTGATATATTAACCAAGGCCATGGTCGTGGATAATCATAAGGTGTTGGTTTTGTTCCTTGTCTAACTGTTTCACCCAATAATCCTAAAAGATACAAACTTTGTAAGCTAAATCTCTTCATTTTAATATTATTATTTTTGCTAAATAAAATAATCAACTAACCGTATGGACCAAATATTCTTATTATATCAGCAATACATAATATTATTCCAAGTATTGCTGTTGCATAAGTTACATTTAATACTTTTTTTATTTGATTTTTTCTTGCTGCTCCAATATTTGTTTCTGGTATATAAAGTGGTACATCTGATTTAGCACGGTTAACATATGCAATATGATTTAATATTGCATGTAATGTAAAATCATTTCCCTAAATTAATAATAATAAATAAATTTTAATTTTAAAATTATTAATTTAATATTTTTAATATTTAAATTTCAACTTACAACAACTCTATTATCTAAATTTGTTCTATCACCAAGTAAACTTGATGCAACAGTTATGTCATCATCATCATTATTTTTACATGCATCAACATTTTTCCATGTTAAACTTTTTTTTCTATTTTTTGTATCATCAATATTATATTTATCATTTTCATTCATTAATGATACTTTTTCATTAAAATCAGCTTGATCAGAATCTGATTCAGATCTTTCTTGTATTTCCATATTAATTAATGATGTTTGAAAATTTGTTGTTATTTTATCAGGTGTTTTAATACTTATTTCACTGCAACGACGACTTGTATTCATTTTACGTATTTGTGATAATTCAGAATTACGACGATATGATATATCAGAATTTCTTCTTGATTCTGTTGGTGTTTTAACTGCTGATAAACCACCAAGATCTGAATTTCTTCTTGAGCCTAAAAATTAATAAATAGTACGTATAAATTTAAAGTTAAATCTATTTTATTTATTTATTACCTGATGGACTGACATCAAGAACTTGTGGTAATTTACCACTTTCATCACAATTTAATCTTTTTGGTGTTCTATTACCAAAGTCTGAATTTCTTCTTAATTTAACAGCAAATTGTGAACTTCTATTTTTTTCATGTGTAAAATCTGAGCATCTTCTTATGTCTGTTTTACTACCAGTTGGTGTTGGCATATCTGAATGACGTCTAGTTATACTGTCTGGTGTTCTTGGTCGATCAATTATTTGTGAAAAATTATTATCAGATATTTTTTGGTTTGTTGGTGTTGTTATTGGTGAATGATTATTTGTATTATTTTCATTGACAAATTTAACACTACAATCAGATGTTCTTCGTGATCCTTTTGATACATCAGATCCTCTTCGACTGTTTGATACTGAACTACGACGACTTGGACTTGATACTGTTATTGTTGGTAGATTTGCAACTGATGGTGTTGGTGTTGGTGGTCTAACATATACCTCAGGAACTGTTGATGATGATTGATCTTCATTTATATTCTTTATTAAATTACGTGGTGGCTTTATTATCTGTTTACATTTACGATCTAAAAAAAAAGGAAAATTCAATGCTTTATTTTTTACAAGACTCATTGAGGTAAAATTTTTTATATTTTTTTTGATGATTCACCTTTTTGAACATCATCAGTATCATCATTTATTGAAATAACTGTCTCATTATTATCATCAGATATAATTTTTGAATTGAGCAATGTTGGTACTAGTGCAGCTGCAACTGATGTTGCTAAATTATTATATGGTGCTAGCATTGCTAGTTGCATTATACCTTTTTGATTACCAATTGAATTTTCACGTGTCAATAAATTATTTGGTAATGTACGTAATAAATTCATAACTGAATAACCAGCATGTAAAAACATTAAATACAATATAATACTCCATCCAAGAAATATTGTTTGTACAATATATTTTGTTATAAAATGATTATGCAATGCAAGTGCAACATCACTTGCAATGATACAAAAAAAATGACATGTTATTATGAAATTGAGGCACGACTCTTTTTGCAATTTTTCTGGTCCAAATTTAAGCTGTTAAATAAAATAAATAAATCAATTATAAATTATTGCAATTCATTTATCTATCATTAGTCATTTTTCATCTGATAAATATAAATGATTGAAGTATTATAATATCCGTATATTAATTATAACTTTGTTCAACAATATTTTAATATTTTACCTGTGTTAACTGGAGAAAAGCCAACTGGATGAGACAGAAGGCCGAGGTCACACATGGAAAACCAATGTCCCACATTATCGAGCCAATTACTTTTGGCATTGTCTAAAATAAATCAATTAATCAATTTATCAATTTTAATTATTTATTTTAATTTTATCGTTATTTGTTTTTTTTTTTTAAAAAACTTTTATATTACTTTGTTGATGTTGTTGTGATATATTCTTGACTAAATTAAAATTTTGAATATTAAAAAATAAATTTAATAAAAAAAAGTGAAAAATAAACTTTATTATCAAAGTGTTTATTATGTCCCAAGGGAACTGAGTGTACACCGAGAAATACAGAGAGAGAGAGCCAAGAATAATTGGTTTAATAAATTAATTTACCTCGTTGAAAATTTTGTTAAATATTCATCATAAAAAATAAAAAAAGTAGAATTTATTTTTCAACATATAACCGTGGATTTTATAATGTTTTTTTCATTTATTTTTTTAAAGTATAAACTTAAATTGATGGGTAAAAAAAATGAGATAATAAAAAAAAAAATAAATTTGTATTTTATTTACCTCTTGAAGATTGTACGGATCTATAAAGAGGCTTCCAGAGCGTGATACCCCCAGGATACAAAGGAAAATGTTGATAGTTGACATGAATGGGCGACTTGAGATAAGCGATCTACAAAGAAAAGATAAAACAAAAAATAAACAGGTATATATCAAAAAAAGTTATTGCAAATAAATTTGAATTTATATATTCATGATGATAAACATGGTAATTTGAAGAATAAAATATATAATATATAATAAAATTGAATATAAAATACATGATTACCTTAAATTTAAAATTGTAAATAATGTGTAGAAACCAAGAACAAAAAATAAACATGCAAAGCCATATGTATGAAGTGAATAAAACCATCTTAAATCTTGATTAACAGCAATCCAAGAAGGTGAAATCACAAGTATTTTTTGTAACGTTGTTGTATTACAATTGCAATCATTTGCTGTTGAATTATCTCTCGCTGGATCTGTAAATATATTTAAAAAATACCATATCACCGAAAAATAAAATTCATAAAAAATAATATTATAGTTTTATATGTACAAACGATAATCAATAATATCAAGCGGTATAAAAAGATAAGCATCAAGTCGATGTTTAAAATTTATCCAATATATGATATATATTATTTAAAAATGTAATAAAATACTGACCATAATTAGTGATAGCCGGTTTATCCATAATCTTGAGATACCAAACAACAACAACACATAACTGGCCTTCAAATTATTATCACTAAATTACCTTGATGATTAATTTTTCATGTGATAAACAAAGTTCAATTAAATAATTAAAATATTTAATGATGTTTTTGTTTTTTTTTAACGATCAATTATATAGGTAATCTTGCCGCCTGATATATAATATTTATAGAGAAAAGAATAAAAACAAAAAAAAAAACAAAAAAATCACTTTTACACAACAAGTATCTATTGCAAAGTGTTTGGCAGACAGGCAGCAGCAGCAGAAGCAGCAGCAACAGGCTTTGCTTATACAGAGTAATTTTGATTTTATGTGTTGGGATACCGCCTACTGTTCTACCACCACTATCATCATCACCACCCTTATCAGCCTTACCACCCTCTCAACGAGCCAGGGGTAGTATATACTAGATTTTTCATCTCTTTTTTGCCTGGGAGTATTGATCTTGTTCAAAAGAGACTTGGGAAGGGATACAGAGACCAGCTAACCATCCAACCAACCAACCAACCAACTAACCAGTCAACCAGCCTCTTTCTATAAACACTTTTTTTCAACTTTTTCTTCTTCCTATTTTTTTTATTTTGATATTGAATTGGAGCAGTTGCTGGTCCAAAGCTCTTGATAGATTTCCTGAGAAAAAAAAAATAAAAAATGTATCAACTGATGGAGCTAAAGAGAAGATGAAATCAAATATTTAAGCTTATGTTTTTAATAGACATGTATATTAAAAAAATCTTGTTTATTTTTGGTTTTTTTTTCAACCTTTTAAAAAGATATTTTAATAGAGATATTCATCTTGACATACGACCTAGTTATTAGCAAGTACTTGTGAGGTAAATAAAAATTTATCAGCATGGATAAATTCATGAGACATTGAAAGAGTAAAGAGAGAGTCAAAAATAGAGAGATGCTTTTGAGTTTCCAAACTCAATCAGTCAAACTTGAAATTATAATTATGAACTTTACTAATAATTAATTTTTTACTAAATAATTTAGTAAGTTTAAATGAAAATTTGTAACTTTTTAATTGTAATTATTTATACAAGTAAAAGATTACTTTTTGTTGTTGTTCTTCAATGTTTTGATTTTATTTTATAGTAAAAAATTTCGATCAATATATCTTGTCTACGATTAACACAGGAGAGTTTAAATTATCATCTCTTTTTAGTCCGATTATTGACGTACATTCACGACTTGTTCTAAATTTAGACAAAGTCAATTACTTCATTGCCATGATTGATTTCCTTTTTTATTCAATGAATTATTCATATAATTTTTTTCGAGGATATTGAATGTCACTATTATTTATTTCCAAGTCAATTGATGATTTAGAAAAACAAATTAAAATATAATTTATGTTTTCTTATTAATTTTTTATTGTTAATATATTTACATTGAGTTTTAATTTATTTACAATAATGAAATTTGATTAATTAATTTATCTGAATTCAATGTCCATATAAAAAGTTGATATCTCATTTGAGTTGATAAACATTGATGTATTTTGTAGTTGTACCAACTCATGATTCCTTGGTCAGTGTAATTGACAAGCTCTAACAGCAATTAATTGTAGTAAAATAAATATTGGACTTAATACTTCAGAGTATTCGAGATTACTTTGTCCAGATAATTTTTTACACAATAAATATTTAAATACAAATATTAATATCAATGATACAAAACTCCATATACCACGTGCAATACCAACTTTAATCATTCCTTCCATATGCATTCTTATAAATATTATCGAGCAAAAATATGTATTCAAAGCATCAGCAATAAATAATGGTGAAAATACAATCCACCAATCTGATTGATCATTAAAATAATTATCATCAAGTTTTAATGCAAGAAGCACTGTAAATATTGTCAATGATACAAGATTTATCCAAATTTCAAATATTGTTAGGCCAAGCCAATGAACAAGTTCACTCAATGAAAATATCATTGTTAATTATTTTAATAGGAAGACAAATTTAATTATAATTTAATAATTTTTATTATTAATTATTATTGTCCATATTTTAATCCACCAATATTTATTGTTCTAAATACTCTAATGTGAACTGATGAATTATTTCTTTCATTTGCTTCATAATCAGCATCATCAGTTGTTGGCTCTAAATCATCTTAAATAAAAAAAAGTTGCAACAATTAAATAAACATATAATTATTAAGTATAGGTATATATTATAAATATAAACAAATAAAATTACCAATAAGTTTAACTGTTGATGTATTAATATCAATATCTAATGTACCATTATGATTTTCCTTCAATGTAAGAGCTAATTTACAAGCTTCATAAATTGCTGCTCCAAGTCCATGAATAATTATTTCACTTTCACCATTTGATAATAATTTTTCACATTTATTTAAATGGGCCTATTCAATAATAATAGTTAATTATTTTAAAATACACGAGGTTATAACAACAAGAAAAGAAAACAATATTATTTACCTGGAATTTAGTTTTTTTTGTAACATAAATATCTTTATCTCTTTTAGGAAATGACAATGGTAATCTTTTCCTAATAATATGATTAGGACAATTTAATTTCATTGCACTATTACCATCATCATTATCAACAATGATTTTATTTATTTCATTTAATGTTTTTTCATCACTTGAATCAACCATTCTGTCATATTTTTTTAAAGTTTTTACTTTTTATCTATTAGTACATTCTCTCTTTCTCACCATGTGATAAATTATTATATATTAAATAATTATGATTTGTTATTTCTCCTAAAACCAATATAAACAGCCAATCACATCATCACTTTACCAAAACAAATATAAATATTACTATTATTATTCCTACAAGAATTAGAAAGAGCGAGAGACAACAACAAGACAAGACTTAGACTTAACCCTCAAACTGTTACAATAAAAATTTCTGATCCATCGATTGATGGGCGTTTATGTGTTATCTCATTAAATTTAATTAATAAAATAAAAATGCAGTCACCAACGAGGAATTCTGATAGTGCTATAATAAATAAAGATCATGATATTGATCCAAAAAATATTATTAAAAGTCGTGAAACACTCTACAGATTAATGATAAGGTAAATAATAATTAACCGGCTAAAAAAAAAAAAACATTAATAATAAAAGTAATAATAATAACAATCAATTATTTTAGTCAACTATTTTATGATGGACACCAGACACTAGCTGTGCAATTATCAAACATAGCACAAGCAGATCCACCATGTCCACCATCTGATCGTTTACTCCATTTAATGCTGTTGGGAATAGCAAATGAGCCTGATCGTTCTAAAAAAGAAATAACAAATAATAATAGTAATAGTAATAGTAATAGTAACAGTAATAATAATAATAATAGTAATAACAATAACAACAACAATAGTAACAATATAAATTCAATACAATCGTTGACAAATATTGATACATTACTTGGTCCTGGTATGGATCTTGAATATGAATCTGATACACAAACACAATCACCAGAACCAGCTCAATATGAAACAGCGTATGTTACATCACATAAAGGTAATTGTCGTGCTGGTGCATTTTCACCAGATGGACAATTAATAGCAACTGGTTCAGTTGATGCATCAATTAAAATACTTGATGTTGAAAGAATGCTTGCAAAATCAGCACCAGATGAAATGACACCTGGTGATCAAGCTGGTGGACATCCAGTAATACGTACATTATATGATCATCTTGAAGAAGTAACATGTCTTGAATTTCATCCAAAAGAACCAATTTTAGTATCAGGAAGTCGTGATTTTTCAATTAAATTATTTGATTATAGTAAAGCAAGTGTTAAAAAAGCATTTAGAACAATAACTGATGCTGATCAAATACGCTGTTTATCATTTCATCCATCTGGTGATTATCTTGTTGTTGGTACAAATCATCCAGTTGTTAGATTATATGATGTTAATACTGCACAATGTTTTGTTTGTAGTATACCAAGTCATCAACATACTGCTGGTATAACAAGTATAAGATATTCACCAGATGCTAAAATATATGCATCGGCTGGTAAAGATGGTAGTATTAAATTATGGGATGGTGTATCAAATAGATGTATCAATACATTTGTCAAGGCACATGATGGATTTGAAATTTGTTCAGTTGCATTTACAAGAAATGGAAAGGTTTGTTTGTTTTTTTAATTTAATTCAATTTAATTTATAAATTGTAATACAAATATTAATAACATAAATTATTATCTTTTTAGTATTTGTTGTCTTCTGGAAAAGATTCCAATATTAAGTTGTGGGAACTTACAACTAGCAGATGCTTAATTGCTTATACTGGAGCTGGAACAACTGGTAATTAAAATTTATATAAGATGAATTATTTTGTACTTTAGTGTGCTGATTTTTTTATACTATTTTTCTTCTATAGGAAAACAAGAGCATAAAGCACAAGCTGTTTTTAATCATACTGAAGATTATGTTATGTTTCCTGATGAAGCAACAACATCTTTATGTGCCTGGAATTCACGTAATGCACAAAGAAAACAACTTCTTTCACTTGGTCACAATGGACCTGTTCGACTTATTGTACATTCACCAGTTGCACCAGCATTTCTCACATGCAGTGATGATTTTCGTGCTCGTTTTTGGTACAGAAGAATGCCAACACATTGATTATAATACGAATACAAAATACAAAAAGATTATCAATATTTTTGTACACAACTATCTAAAAATTTGATTAATCTTTTTTTTTAATTAAATTTAAATAATAATTTATGATTAATTTTTCAAAATTATACACACTTTATAAAATCATCAAACGAAAATTCAAAAAAATAGAATTTATTTTATAAAAAAAAACTTAACAACAATTTATAAGTTAAACATAACATGGAAAAATATAAATTTCTTTTTTTTTTTTATATTTAAGAAATAAATAAATACTAAATGATAAAATAAAGGTCCACAAAAAAAAATAAATTAATAAATATAAATAATAATAACATTTAAAATATTCCCGCCTAAAAAAAAATAAAACATGGTGGTTATGACAAAAAACATTCTTGCATCGGCGTTTTAAGACAAATGTTTATCACGTGACCCACGCTAACCGCCATCTTTGCTTATTCGTATAAACAGTGTGGTGACCGGGCGCAGCGCGTAATTCACGTTCGTAATATCGTGCAAATAATTGTGTTGATTGTGTTAATAATAATTGTGCATTAAAATGTCGGATATGAAGACAGACACTAAGAAAGATATAAGTGTCGACGATGTGTCCAAGGTAAGTTATCCTAATAATTATTAATTGAACATTATCAACAAATCTTTATCATTAGTTTTTTTGTCTTTCATTTTTTTATTCTTTTTTTTTTTTTTTTTTATTCGGGTGCGTTAACGTTTCTACTCAAGCCGAGTTTACATCATATGAATCAAGGCAGCGTGCAAGTTTCTTCGCACAAATATTTTCCCTCAAAAAAATAAACGGCTTTATCAACAATAAATTCATTAATCATATACATCATAATAATAATAATCAATTCAATTGTTGATTTATATATTTTTAAAAAATCATATCCTGTAGCTAACGACAATCGCTATCATTCTGATAATTTTTGCGTTTTTTTTTTTCTTTTGAAGCTTCTCTGTACCCGACCTTCAATAGCAAAGATGGTGGATGTTATTTTCTTTTTTTTTAATATTTTTTTATCATTTTTTTATGTGTGTTGTTTATGTCTGTGAAAGAGGGTCGCTAGTATCCACGCTGAGGATGGACTCTCAAAAAGGCGGGAAAGTCCATCACTCAATTACCACTTGATGAATTATTACTTTATTTATTTTTTTTCAACATGTTTTTTATGTTATTCTAGGCTTTTATATAATGGTAAAAAAAATATATTATATTTACAATCATTATAAAGCATTCTCTTATCAGCTTTGAAGAATCATTATCATTTAGTTTAGATTAATGTAATATTTTAGTTTTTCTAAACGGCTATTGTGAAAGAGATGATGACGAGTTATAAACAAGAACGAGAGAGAAACTTTTTATTTTCATTTTGTGTTTTTTTTATTGTTTATTTTCTTTTTTTTTTTATGAATTTTAATTGGTCAACAAATGGCGCGAGGGAGACGCACATAAACGATCCAAGGGGCGCGTCAATTTTTTGTTTTTTTTTTTTAACTTGTAAATTTTGTATTTAATATTTAAACTTGAATATTGGCATTTTAAAATTTTTTATTATGATTATTAATTTATTTTTTTTTATAAATATATTGAAGGACCAGGCAGCAGAAGAGAAAGTAGCAGCAAAAAATAAACGTGGTGGCAACAAGCGACAAACGACCCTTGAAAAAGTTGCTGCTGAGGGTGATGCATTTGCCAAGGTGAGACTATTAAATATATATTTTTTAATTATCAAATTAAATTATTAAATATTTAAAAATATATTTTGCCATAAAAAAAATTACATATATTTAAAACTCCTTTTTTTTTGTAAAAAAAAAAAAAAAAGGTTTCCTTTTTTTAGTTGTATTTTCCCCTTGAGATATTTTTTTTATTATATGGGCATATAAAGTTATAGAATCAGATCAGTTGCTTTTAGTTTGGCCTCTATCTTTTTTTTTTAGTCTTTATTTTTCTGTCTTTTTTGCTTCTGTTGAAATACATATGTCTGCTTATGTATTATACCTATATTGCGGGTGGTGGAAGGAATATTGTTTGAGAGTTGCGCGAACAAGGGGAATTCGGGAGTTAGGGGAAATGGATAACGACACAATCTCTTATTCACTTGCAAGTATTTATTTCTCCTACCAAAAAACATACGCCGGAAATGTTATAAAAAATAAATATAAAAAAAAAAAAAAAAATACAAGTACTGGTAGGAAAAAAAAACGATTGAGGCGCCATTTTTCGAACATGCAAACGGTGCGTCATTGAACTTGTATAAATATTATAGAAAAATAAATTTTAAAAAAGCATAATTTTCATCTTGAATACATTAATAAGTCTTGTCGTTTATAAAATTAATAATTTTGTTTTTTTTTGTTCACTTTGCAGGGACTAAATGCATCTGCTGAAGTTGAAGGTAGAAGACGTACTCGTAGCTCAGCTCGAGGTTTGACACCAGCACCACCAACTCCAATACCAGCTAAAAAAGCTAAAGCTGAACCAACACCAAAAGGTACAGGACGTGGTCGTGGACGTCCAAAAAGACAAGATAAAAATAATGACATCAAAAATAATGATACAGATGAAGAAGTAACAAACAATAAAAATAACGATAAACATGATGAAGAAACGTCTGAAAAAATGGAGGTTGATGAGCCAAAAAAAGATGAAAAAAATGATATTAAAGAAAATAATGATAATACAGAAATAAAAGAAAAGAATGATGTTGAAAATGAAGAAAACAACAAAAATGATGTTACAAATGATCATAAAGATGTAGTTGATACTAAAAAATCTGAAAATAATTCAAACAACGATGAAAAATCAACGGAAGAAGTGGACAATTCAATAATAGAAAAAGAAACATCAACAGCAACAACAACAGTAACAACAACAACACCAGCTACAACAACAACATCCCCATCATCAACAACACCAACATCTACACCATCAACAACAACGAGTGAAGAACAAAAGAAAAATGATGATACTGTCAAGGATAATTGTTCAGAAACAAGTAAAGATAAAGATGTTAAAGATTCACCTGTTGAAAAATCATCAACAACTGAAGTAACACCAGAAACAAATACATCAAACTCGACAACTGATGAAAAAAAAGAATAACCTTTTTTACATTAAACAACCATATGTAAGTTTATATAAATTAATTTGAATTATAGTATAATTTAAGTATCTGAAAATGTATTTATCATAATTATTTTATTTTTAAACAGGTACCACAACGGCGCACACATTGAAACAAAATAATATCAAAAAGTTTCAACGTATATAATTAAAAATTAACATCACCTTGATATCGCCAATCACTGAGCAATGAATCATCAATCAGCCCACAATAATCATCTCAATAAACGACCATTTATTTGTTTTTGTTTTTTATAAAATTTAACATTTCTTTTAAAAATATAACTCAGTAGTCAAGTACATATTTTTGTTATGTACTTTTAATCTTTTTAATTTTAAACATACGATTAATAAATAATAATATTTCATCTTGTAAATGGTTACATTTAGATGAGCTGAGTGTTGATTCAACAGTTTGACAAGGTGTAGGGCATATATTGTTCATGTACAATGATAATATTATTGTAAAATATATTTAATATGGATGCATAGTTAAATTGTTACATTAAAAGAAAAAAAAAAAAATAATAAATAATTATTATAAATTTAAATTAACTCATCAAGTTTCTACTGGTACTGATAAAGAAAGTAATATTCAGTAAAAAAAAACAAAAACAAATTTAACATTAATGTGTTTAATTACAATCTTGAATTAATTGTATTGCATGAAATTTTTTAAAATATAATTATTTAATATCAAAATAATAAAAAATGACATTCAATTATTAGTTTTAAAAATTTCTGGTACCATATTAAATATGTTTATATATTATTTCGTGAGTGTACAGATAGATTATATGATAAATGGATTTTTTTTTTGTTTATCAAAGAAATTCCAAATGTATTTTATAATAACAACAACAACAGCAGCAGTGACAACAGCCACCATCAATTTTATTAATGAAAAAAATATTTGTCAAAATTAATCTTGATGTTAGTTATATTTTATTAAATTTTTCTACAAATTCAGACATTAAAAAATTATAATTATTTGCAATGAATGTCTAAATAATGTAATAAAAAATGAAAGTTTAAAAAAAAAAAATTATAATAAATTAATAATAGTAGTAATGTACGATTGGTGCAATAAGTGAAAAAAAAAATAATATCGTACAATATTTTTGTTTATTTTTTAAATTAAAAAATATATATATTTAAAATCATCAAGTTGTACGATTGTCAAACAACTGACTGCACTAATACTGGATTAATTTTCATAAAAATATTTAATTAATTTAAACAAAAAGTAAAATTGGTGGTTAAAAAGTTATCAGTGTGTTTCGTTTGGAGTATCTTAGGTTTTAAAACAAAACAAAATAATAAAAAAAAACAAAAAAAAATATCTAGAGTTACGAGTTAGATAAAAATAAATTAACAATATGAACATTTATTAAATATATGGGCTTGACTAGTTATTGTCCATAAGGTCAATACAAGCTAAGCGATATGTGTAATAAAACGAAAAAAAAAAATATATAGATATATATATATATATTAGCATTTTATCATATTAATATTTGATGATAACGAAAAAGCAAAAAAATTATAAATGAATGAGTCGTGAATGTAAGAGAAAATAGTTTTTTATATACACTCTTTAATCAACCTTGGTTTGGGACAAATTTATCATTTTAAAATTTTGATTTTCTTTTTAATAATTTTAATAAATATAAACTGTAAATTTAAAAAGAAAAATTATTCAATTGCTGGTATAATTTTGATATATATGAATTAAATACAGCAACTTTTTTTATAACAGAATTTTGCTTATTATTTTTTGACTAATTGAATATTTGAATGATCAAAAATGAAATAAAAATAATTATTAATATAATGGTAAAATAATGATTGATGAAATGCTGGTGTCTGATTGATTTTTGTAACAAAAATTACTTCAACAAATAAAATAATGATAAAAAAATTTTGTTTATTAATGCTTTATAAGTCACATCATAGTTTTATCAATTACATATATATATTTATAGGTCTAATTTAAAGATGTGTTAAGTAAATAAATAAAAGAAGGAAGATTGTTGAATTTATTCTGTCCAACGATGACAACAATGTGGATTTGTACAAACATAATAAAGTCTCATTTCTTCTTCAGCTCTTCGTGTTTGAGCTTGGAAGAAAACAGCTTCATGATGTGAACATTCTGGACAATGATGTTCTTCTGTTCTTGGTAATGTTGGATCCGATATAACATCAGCAACAATATGTGTCAACTCACTGTTAAAAAAGAGTCAATACATATTAATATTTTTCATCCAGATAATACAAAAGATCAATCAACATTAACACAAGGACTTACTCAATTTCGTGCATGATTTTGTTGACATAAATACAGTTACTATCAGCACGTTGTTGAAAATCACAATTTCTGCACTAAAAATAAGAATTAATCAATAGTTAATAAAGTTATATTTAAATATAATAATATATAAATTAAATATAAAAAATTAACTTACTGCATACATGAGAACCTTGTTGTCTTTATCCTCTTTTGGATACAACATATTATTGCATTCTTGACAAAATCTTATACCAACAAAACCAGGACCATCATTATGTGAATCATAACCAGCAAGTCTAGCCGTCATTATAATTATTGCTTAATTAAGTCAATTAAATTTTATATGTATTTTTATTTAAATATTTAAAACAAAGATGACAAATAAGAGACAAGAGATGTATAACCACAAAATTTGTTAACGAAACATTGACCATGAATTTATGGATCGATTTCTCTTAGCCTTAAGTCTTATGAGCTTGCATAAGACTTACTCTTGATAACCAATGAAAACACGAGTAGGTATAGTACCTTTTTCATTGGCCAATACCAAATATTACCGACCGGAATGAACCGGAAGCCGCCATTATAAATCCCTATTATTTTAATAACAATAATAGTAATTTACCCCTCTCTAAAATAATAAGTGTTAAAAATGATAATATTAATAAATAAATAAGCTAATAGTTAGCATTAAATAATGTCAATTAATAATTAAAAAAAAAAATAATTATTTATAGAAAACAAATTTTTTAAATAATCAATATGTCGTTTTAATAATAATATATTATATTAAATATTAATATTGTTTTTTTTATTTACGTTTGGCGGTTGTATAAACTAACTGCGCAATGTATTTGTGCGCATTATTAAAATTTATATATATATACCAACATAATTACTATAATAAACATAATATCGAGCGAAATAATTAATGACCAAACGAAGAATATTCTCGTCGTAAAAGTACTTTCAAGCCACGAGGTGAAGCACCAAAAAAAAATAATAAAAAAATTTACATTCAACATCTAAACAAGTAAGTTAATATTATTAAAAAACAAGAAAAGACATACAATATTTTGTACACTTTAATTTGAAAATATAAAAATACTCAAAAATTCAAATTTGGAATTATCACACAACACAGAGAGAAAGAGAAATAGAGAAATCAGATTAAAGAGTAAGAGTGAGAAAAAAATTAAGACAATTATGAAAAAAAATTAAATATATATTAAAAAAAAAAAATAACTATAAATTTTCATATAAAATATATAAAAGAGGCATAAAGCGCTAGTGTTCCCATTCAAGCTCACCCCCAGTTTGAGTGACTACCCCCCACTAAAAATTTTCTCATATATATTTTTTTTTCTGCTCATTTATATATGTATAACAGTGTAGTATAAAACAGTGTATACTTGTGTTTATTTAAATGAGATTTAAATGTGTATGTGTGCTCCCCTAGCTAGTGCAAATCTCGGCGGATGCATGTTTTCTTGAGGGATTCTTGTAATACACCACAAAAAATAAAATCGACGCGGACAATAAAACAAAGTTTTTATAAATAATTGTGAATTTATAAATTGTGATTATTATAATATATTACGTAGGTATATAACATTGTGTTAATTAATTATTATCTATTGTGCCGACAACAACTTAAACGAGAAAAAAAGAGAGAAAAAAACAAGTACACATTGTTTAATACCAAATAGTAATTAATAGTTTCATGTGTTTGTGAATTGTTGGTTATTTAAGAAAAGTTTTGTTTTAAAAAAATTAAAGCGTGATTGCTTTGTGTGTACTAGATGAGATCAATTTCCCTTTACCCCTCGGTTTGTGTCTGTATGTGTGTCTTTCTCTTAACAACCCCTAAGTTTGCTAACCAATTGGGGATGATTGCCCTCGTCGGCGAGGCAGCGTCGTTTTATCTTTTTCTTTAAAATATTAATAATTATCATTTTTTTTTTTGTAATTTTAAAGAAGAAAAAAAGAATAAGCGAGTCGTTATTTTATTGCTCTATTTTATCAACCTTCAATATTTCCCCTTAAGTTTTTTGTCTACTTGTTTTTTTATATTTATTTCGAATAATTTATCATTATTTTTTTATTAATCATTTTTTAGGCTTTGATTATTGTCAAGTTCGGCTTATAATAAGGCTTACTTTTTACTATTGAACCTTTGATTAACCTGTTAGCGTCCACCATTGCCAACACGTGATTTTTCAAAAAACGAAAAAAATAAAAAAATTTACCTTTCGGAACGCGTGGGTTATTCTATCTCTGTCACGTTCGCGTTACATAGCATCTTAATTTATATATATTTTTTTTCATTATATGATTATAACATCCCATGCCGAGTTTATACTCCGTATTTTAATTATTATAATTATTATACTCTGTGTAGATAATTTTTTTTTTAAATATTAAATTTCATCTATATTTTTTGAGGCTGGATGTTTGTTAAAGAAAAAAAAATCATATTTGCTTGATTTTTTTGTCCCTTTTTTAATTTAAATTTATAAAATACATTTTTTTTTTTTTTTAAAATAAATACTGGAGTTAAAATTTCTTTTTTGTCTGGAGTTTCGATGAAGGTTTCTCTGTGTCTTTGTTCCTCTCTGCCCTCGGTTTTCTCCGGCATCCTTGGGATGAGAATCAACGAAAGAGAATTAAAAAAAATATAAAAAATTGAACAAATACAATGAGACGCTAGAATGTTCTTTTGCCATTAAAACATAAACATTTTTTTATAATAAATATAGTCATTTATTTAATTTTAATAGATAATATTTGTTGGGATTGTTGAATTTGTTCAACTAACGAATTTGTTCGTCAAGTCTTATCTTTTTTAGTTAATAATATATTTTTAATAATAATAATGTTTTTCTTTCCCTCCCTTTTGTTGAAAATTAAGATGGGCCATTCTGTTAGTCGGCTTTACTTGTTTTATTAGTATTGGTAGTTGACATGTGTACATAAAAAATATATAATATATATACAGATGTACACATAGGCATTTGCAATTTGACGCTATTATAGTTTTTGTTTAAAGAAGGGGCAAAGAGAGAAGAGCCAAATGTCTAACAACCAACGCTCTCTTTCGTGTGAACCCGTTGGCTTTTCGGGTATATTTTATTGTTAATGGAGATTCTCATGCCGTGACAGCCATGTTGTTTAATTCACTGATGCTCATTTTTGTCGAATAATTATAATCCGGTATTTTTTTCATATAACATTTCTACTTGTTAGACAAAAAAGAATCATATGTAAAAATCATTTATAGAGTTGTCTTTCGAATTTTTATCGTCATTTGAATTATTTCATTGAATTGCTTTTTTTGAAAACAAAATATTCTATAATCAGTCAGTATTTTAATTAATATTAATTTTATTGATATTGTAATGTTGAAAAAAAAAAAATGTCCAACATATTTTGTGATCAACAAAATATAGCACATGTTTGATCATTTTTAAAATTTTTTTTATTATTATTTTGTTATCTATTTGTGGTTTTTTCTTTTTTATTTGTTTAAATATAACTTTTTCTTATCGTTATTATTCATTTATAACAAAAAATAACTTTATTATATTTTTATGTGTCTTTTTATTGAAATATTTATTTTTGTATATTTTATTTTTAACATCAAGTTTATTATTAATATAAATATACTATTTTTAATTTACAGATTGAAAAAAAAATAAAAGATTTGTGTATTGTTAATTGAAGAAAAAAATTAATTAATAATCATGGAAACTGGAAGTGATTTGCCCACTGCGGCAAATTATCCTGATGGTGATCGTCAACAATTTTGTGTATCATGGAATTCACATCAATCAAATATGCACAATGCATTTCCAAAATTATTGAGTTCTGAGCAGTTTGTTGATGTAACATTAGCATGTGATGGTGGCTCAAT
Source organism: Aphidius colemani (assembly GCA_030523065.1). Lineage (NCBI taxonomy): Eukaryota > Metazoa > Arthropoda > Insecta > Hymenoptera > Braconidae > Aphidius > Aphidius colemani. The sequence goes on along the minus strand of JAPYYR010000231.1, from coordinate 1,924 downwards.
TAAATGTCATAAAGTTGTATTATCAGCATGCAGTGATTATTTGGAAAGATTGTTACTTGAAATACCATGTACTCATCCAATAATATTTTTACGTGATATGCGTATGTGGGAATTACAGGCGCTTGTTGAATTTATGTATCGTGGTGAAGTTTATGTAGAACAACAACAACTAGCTAAGCTTATGCAGGCAGCTGAAGCACTCCAGGTAATAATTTTTTATTTAAATTTCTTCAATAACAATATTATATATTTATTATTAATTATTTATTTATTTGTTTAAATAGGTACGTGGATTATCAAGTCAGGGTCATGGTAATACACCAAGTGAAAGTGAAACAGCACAAAGCTCAACAGCAACCTCATCAACACCATCAAGTCCATCAAAAAATCAATTAATGGATATTAAACTTGATGATACAACTAACAACGAAATGATAACATCATCATCACCACCACAATCACCATTACCACCGCTATCATCCTCATCATCAACATCATCATCACATCAACAATCACAAATACCAACAACAAATTTTCTTGATAGTTCAACAACAATAACACCAACGATAATTAATAATAATCATACAACAATAACACCATCAACAAATAATTTACCTGAAACTCCATCATCAGCAAATACCTCAGAGTTTGTTAACATTGAACATATTGAACATAACGAAGCACTACAACATCTTGAAAAAGCACTTAATTCATGTGAAGCTACAATGACTGAAGCACCAGGTATGGTTAAAATGGAACCAGATGATACGTTTATACAACAGGACAAGCCTTATTCAATAAGTATGGTACCAACGAATAATTCAAGCAATTGCAGTACTCCAAACAGTCCATTACTCTCAATCGAAGGTAAGATAATTTTATATTTCATTTAAACTTGATGTTGATGATAAATTTATTTGATTACTAGTTGTTGTTTAAATTATTTTCTATATAATTATTATTAGGATATCAAAGACGACAACGACGTTCAGAGGCTGAACTTAAACAAGCATCTGATATGGTTGTACGTGGCACGACGTTTCAAGTTGCTTCTGAAAAATACAACATTCCAATAAGCACAATACGTTTTTACATGGATCGAAAGGGTATCTTAACAAGGCGAAAACGTGGACGTGGATCGGCAAATATAGGTGCGTCGATGAATCAACCAAGTAGCTCGGGAAGTCCACCATATCATATGATGAGCTATCGTATGAGTGAGACTTTAAACTCTAGTTTACAGTAGTAGGTTACATCGTCCCCTGTCTGACAAAATTCAATACAAGTGAACAACAAAAATAAAAAACAAACAAAAAATAACAAGCAACAACAACAACAAAAATACATTTGATAATTAAATCACGTATTAGACAGAAAAAAAAAAACACAAAATAATAGAAAAAAAAAAAATGGAAACTATACTATTTTCGATAATTTTCTTTATTTATTTTTTTTTATTTTTTCTAATTACGTAGCTTTATGATATTAAGTTGCTAAATTTATTTATTGATTTTTTTTTTATTTTTCTGTATTTTTGTTGGTTTGTCATTCGAAAAACATTTGACGGTTATTATGAAAAAGAAAACAAAAAAAAATTATACAAATAAGATTTTCATTTCAAAATGAAGTAAAAAAAAAAAAAAAAAAAGTATATTAAAATAGTAAAGCGTAATACTATATAAATATTGTATAAATAATGTTTGAACGCATAATCCGGTTATATTAAAAACGGTGCATGAATGTGTCTATGTGCGTGTTAAATGTGTGAATCAACGAATGAATGATTGTAGTTAATTATTATTTTGTTTCTTTTTTATTTTTATTATCGTTTTTTTTTTTTTTTTTTTTTTTTTTTTTTTTTTTTTTTTTTTTTTTTTTTTTTTTTTTTTTTTTTTTTTTTTTTTTTTTTTTTTTTTTTTATTTT
>JAPYYR010000230.1:0-138194 GCA_030523065.1 Aphidius colemani | reverse complement strand
TTTTTATTTACCTCTGATGACACCCATAATAAGTGGATGTGGTATAGCACTTTTAATATGTAAACTTTGTTCATACAATGCTTTTAATTTTTTATTATTCTTTTGTGCAGTATACATTTGTATTTCCAATGCATAAATTTCCAATAATTGAGTACCTTTTTTCAAATCATCTTCACCATCATCAGTTTGACAACTTTGATGCAATTGTTTCAATATTTTAGCTAATTTATTGAAGTCTGAACGATCAAAATACAATTTACCCAACTTTGTATTTGTTTTAAACCATAATCTATCATTTTTTGCATCTTTCAATGCATCTAGAGTTGTTTCATAAAAATCTTGTAGCAATTCCATCTGTAATTATTATCATACAATTATTAAATTCTAATTTTAAATAATAGAAATATTAAAAAACATTGAATAACATACATTTTTTGATGTGCTAATGTAATCCAATATTGAATTGATAGATTTTTCAGAATGATTTCTAGTAACAGCACTTTTTATGTACGTCAATAATTGCTTGTACCTTGTCATCATTTCCTTGTAATTATTCTGTAAATTTAATAAACATTAATAATCAATTGTTTTTTGAATTAATTCATTTAGTTTATAATATACATACCAATTTAAAATTAATTTTAATCATTTGTTTAAGTGCTTTGAAGCCCCATTCTCCTTTTTCACCAGCTTCAAGATCAAGTACCTTTTGAAAATTTTGTAAGGCAGCTTTTGGATCATCTTCTTTCAATGCTTTACTATTGTAATATTGATTTTCTAAATCAACATCTGGTTCTGAGTTTGAATCTTCAGAGTATTCCTATAATTATATTTATTTTATTTAAAAAAATTTTTCAAGGAAAATATTACTAACATAACATGATGATGATGATGATTAGTCATGTCCAAATACCTACACACATAGCATACATCCGCTTTCAAAATGAAAAGAGTTAAAGAAACATTATGAAAAAAAACAATAATAGTAAATGATTATAAATTTTGACAATCAAAAATATAATTATTTATAAATTTGAATACAGCTTGATTATTTACAATGTACCTATACATTTAATAATGATTCGTATAACCTCACAATTTTGAATAAAATAATGTCTTTTGACCATAAAATAAGTTTGTATATAAAAGAAAAAGAAATAAATAAAACTTACCAGTCCATAGTCCTCCTCTTCTTCACACATAAAATCATCTTCACCATCTGACATCTTAATATTATAAATAACAAATTAATTAGAAAGAAAAATATATATTAACTTTTGCTTGTTGCCAAGATTATTTATATTTTATACAATGTTTTAACTCTCTTTTCCCCGGCATATAAAATTTACGGCTCACTAGACATTTTGGGTGTTGATATAAAAGAGCTCAAAAGCTAAAACGACGGCGTGTTTGGCGGTGTAAAGAAGCCTTTTTCCCTAAACAAATTCCCTAAACAATAAAAATTAAATATGGAAAAAACATACATAAGTCACCAGAGCGGTTTGTTTATTTTTTTTCTATTGGCACATTGTTGCACAAATCAAAACACAATTGTTATCATCATCATCAAAAAGATCAGTAATCTCTTTTGAAGATAGATGATTTGATTTTGTTGTAATAAATTGATAACTGTGTTAAAAAAATTAGTATCTTGACCAGATTTCGTTTTCTTGATATAACTAAGTAAGTAATATCAACTATTATTATTACAATTAAAATAAATTCTATTAAATCTTAATTATTGTTACAGTTGCTAGAAATTTGATACAGACACTCAACATCAATTCAAAAATATGAATAAAAAATATTGTTTGTAAATATGTAAGTATTGATAGTTTGATACTTTTTGTTTTTTTCTTTGTTTAATCATTGTTTAAAAATTTATGTTACATAGGATTGGAAGAAATAAAATTCTTCCAGTAAAACAAGATAAAGAAGATAGAACAGAGTTTGGTCCAGATTCATCAACAACATTTTTGCCAGAATGGTTTACTGACTTCAAGAAGAATATGACTGATTGAATTCTTGATGTCTCAAATTGGATGTTGATCTAAAAATACAAAATAAAATTATCCATTAGGTTCGTGTTTAGAGACATATTATTCAACAACATTTACTTACAGCTTTGGTAAATTTTTGATATACAAAACCGGCTTTGGAAATTGTTGAATTGCAGGAACTTGTTTGCATTTTTCTTCCCATATTTTTGTAGTATTTAATAGAGTTGATGTTCCATTATTTTTATCTTTATTAACTTTTTTAACAATTAAATTATTATTATTTTTAAACTTAATATAATCCTTTTTTTTTTCAATATATTTATTATCGTTTTTTCTAAAACTCTCAATTAATTCTTGTGATTTTATTATTTTATTATTATTTTTATTTTTTAAATTAATATCATTTATTTTTTTATTTTCTTGATATTTTTTAACAATTTTTTTTATTTCTTCTGAATGAGTGAGAAATTTTTTTTCTTTCCAATTTATAGCTTCTTGAATTTTATTATTTAATAATTTTTTTTCAACTATTTTTGTTTTTTCTTTTTCAGTTTTCCATTTATTTAATAATTCTTTTTTTTTATCTTCATTTTTATTGATTATTCTCTTATTTTTAACACCTGATTTTGTGTTATTTTTTTTACAATCATTTTCATCAAGTTCAACTAATTTTAGTTGTTCTTTTTTTTCAGATTCTTTTTTTTTTCTCCATTCTTCAACAGAATCACGTTGTTTTTTACGCAATTCAATGTAAGTTTTATACCATTCATCGTGATTTTTAATATTCTCTTCTGTTAAATCTGGAAATTTTTTTTGTACCTCATCAACAATTGATGATATTGTTTGACATTTTTTTCTCATTTTCAAATAATACAAATGATCATCTTCTTTCCAATACTGATAATGTCCAGTTTTAGCAATTAAATCATTAAAATCTTTGACCTCATTATAATTTAAATTATTTTTGATCTTACTCATCATTGTCCTGCTATTAAATCCAATTATTTTTTTACCTTTTTTACCCTCATATTTATCCATTGAAATTTTAAATTCATACATATAATCATCAAGTTCTTTTTGTTCATTTTCAAGTATCGTAATATCAACTGGTGGCTGATAGTCATTTATCAATTTGAGCAATGATGTTAATCGTAATTTGCTTTCATGAATATCTACATTGGAATTTGAAAGAAAGAAAATAAATTACAAATCTAATTGTTTCATGAGTGTATAATTCATACAGGTATGTTTCAATTGAAAAATAATTTATTAAATACCAATTTTTTCACATTTGTTAAATTGATTAAACATCTTGTCAATTGTGTTAAAGTCCTTGGCAATATATGTCATCAAATTACAAAGAGAATCAGTCAACTTTTTTCTAAAATAAAAATAATTAATTGCATGAATAATTTCTTAAATGATTAATAATACCTTTGTATGTTATTTAATTTATATATTTGTTGAATGTCTTGAAGAATTTCTGAATCAATTTTCATTGTCTTCAAAAATGACTCAATTCCATTCTCAATTATTTCTTCTTGTTGTTTCAATTTTATCATCGATCTAACGTAACTCAATCTCCCACGATTCATTTTACTTGAATTATTTTATTTATTCTGTTGATAAAATAGCAAACAAATTGAACCAGTTCAGCACAAAGCTCATGTTGTTTTGACTCGAGGTTTCCATAGAAGTAAATTTTAAATATTCCCCTTTTTGTTATTTCTATGTTCATTCGGGTGTTAAATTGCCCAGCAAAAATGTTCAATTTTTTTATCCCCCAATGCATTTTTATTGATAAATATCAAACAACCTAGATGATATATTCTACACAAATATTTATTTTTAAATACTCAATTTCAAAAAATTAAATAAATAATAAAAAAATAAAATTTAAGTTTTGTATATCAAAGAGAAAAAAACCAAAAACAAAACAAACGAATTTATAAATAAACAAATGATGCTGGCATCAATTAATTTTGATGTTATTTATACGTCAAGACCGGAAGTAAAAAATCGTAAATCATTTCCTCTTCTATGAGAAAAAAAAAAACGAAAATATAATTTAGTTGGCAAAAATTTAGCCCTTTTTTTTTTGTGAAATTATTTAAACAATATAATCGCAATTGAATAAATAATAAACTTGATAAAAACAGTCACGTATATATTGATGTACACGCGTGTCATCTCAGCACATTACTTATAATATTTACCTTGGATATTTACGCCACTTATTGTACGTGTAAAAAGTTTAACAACAAATAAAATCAACTTGCATTGATAATATTGCGTCATAATAACATCAAAACTTATATCTAATCTATTTATTATTATATAAAACATTTATTAAAAATTGTTTTGAATGATAATATTTATTTTTAAATAATAATATTGAATTTTATTAACTTATCGCATGAAAGATTTATGGTTTTATTGTCAATTCAACAACGACAATTCGAGGTCAGTAATTACTGAATTTTTCAACAGCTTGATTCATCAAATTTCGGTCATGGATGATTATTTTTATTTGTTTTATTTAATTTATCTATTTTTTATTATTATTATTTATTTTTGTAAATATTTTTATTCTCTGTTAATTTATTATATTTATTTTTTAAATACCAAAATTAAATTTATTTAATTATGAACTTTTTTTCTTTTCTCTTTTCTTGGGTACTTTTTTTTTTTTTTTATCAGCATGCTGACGTCAAGATAAAAAATTGAAAGAAGAAAAAAATAATAAATATATTTATGCGAAATCAAATAGACCAAGTAGAATATTTAATTTAGCAATAATACTGCGTCTTATTTATTTTTTCTGTTTTTTTTTTTTTATATTGAATTTACATTTTTCGTGATTTGAATTTTAAAAAAATAATATCTTATGGTTTATTTGTTGAGTGAAAATGTCTTAATGAATTTGATTTATTTGTTTTTTATTGTTTTATATATTTATTTTTAAATATGGAAGGGATTGACGGTTGACGATGTAACTCAATGACAATGAGAAGATACAATACTTGTTAAGTAAACAGCTGCTGTCTTATGAGCAAAACGCGCAGTCTGTTGATTATATATCGGTATGTCAATTATTGTGCGGCATATATAAAAGTGAGATCTATCAAAATCAATATCAATAAAAAACAAATTACTTTTTATTTAATGATATTCTTCGTTTCATTTTGTCATTTGCAAGTGATATAATCAATTAAAAAAAAAATTGACAGCTTATCTTTCAAGATTTCGAAATTAATTTTAAAAATAATCAATTGTTTTTCGTTTGGTGAAAAATTTAAGCAAATCAATAACCGTATTATTAATAAAGTTAATATAATTTTTTTTATGTTAATAATTTAAATAATTTTTATAAAAATTCAAAATGAAAAAATTACAGAAAAAAAAAATTTGCATAAAATTTGTCCTTGTTGAATGATCTCGTTGATAAGAAAATTCCTCAAAGTATGCAGTGTATTTTTCATTTTAATTGTAATAAAAAAATTTATCTTATTATTCAAATATGAAAATATTTAAAGCATAAATAAAAATACTAGAAAAATATCTCATTTTCAAATTGTCACTGTGTAAATAATAAAGTGTAATTTTATTAAAATTATAATAATATTAATAATAATAGTTTATATTTAAATTATGGACAGCAAATATGTGATGAATGTTATCTTGAAGTCGTCATTAATGGTATCCAAATTTGATCACAACGATAAAAGAAAGTTGAAATTTATAATCCATACTTTCACGTAAGTTTAACTTATGTCATTCATAAATCAAAATTTATTATTTTTTTTAAATATTATTTTGTCAAATTAGATAGCACAAATAATCCTTTAAAAAATTGGTCTTACTATTTAGATGAGCTTTTAATATCGGGATGGACACTGTAAGGAAAAAATTGAACTGAAAAAAAATTATTGGTACATTATTAAGGAAAAAAAAAAAAGTAAATAACAAACAAAATAAAATCAATTTAAAATGGGCTGCTGGCCAAGTGCAATGCTCAGGTGCATAAGAAAAAAAGATTTCGATTGTGAAAAACCATCTTATCTAATGCCACAAGGTAAAAAAAAAAAACACCTTAATAAATATTGTAATTATTTAATTTAACAATATTATTATTAATTATTTATAATGTTAATTTTTTTTTAAAACTTCAATGTCAATGATTTATGATTTATTTAATTTATAGTCAATCATCTATGTATAATGTTTAACCAGTCAAACTAGTTTTTGACACTTATCTTTTAAATTTTATATAATATTGAGTTGAATTATTTCACGTTGTCTAGATGTACCACTCGATCAATTATTGAATCTTGAATTTTAAATTCTGCAACATAAATTATTATTTTTTAAATTAATTATTATTAAATTTTTTTATATACGATATTTAAAATTAGCTGATAAAAAAAAACTTCAATTTGTACTTCATATTTATTAATGTCTGTAAATGACACAATATTGTATCGCAATTTAGCCCCCGGCATTTTTGTTGTGAATAACATATAAGTTATAACCCGCTTGCCATTCACTTACCCAGGTCTTATTCAGTCGTTGTTTAACCATTTACGATGGTCCACGTATCAAAATCATACTCTTAAAAATCATACTCATTTAAATACGTTAAATGATCATTTATTCTTCTTAGTGACATGTGTATTTTTATTTTAATTATATAAATTATTACTGTTTAATTGTGCCAAAGTTTATATTTCAAATTGACCTTGAAATGTCTTAGATAATTAAATTTATTTCAATTATTTTTGTTGAAATAGATTAATACAATACATGTATAATTCGATAAAAAAAATAGGTGGATTATACAACACGTGTAAATTTACGTTCAATGTACTCAAGACAATGCAATATTATTTGCAAAAAAAATTAATTTAAAAAAAAAATCTATTTTAAAATATGTTAATATCAGAACATGTGATAAATAATCATGGAATTACGAGAATCATTATTTTATTGATTTAAAAATACAAATAAACCATTGAGTTTATTTTTCTTTTGGTTTAATTTTTATGATTTTTTTATTTCTCAGTTATTTTATTGTTCAAATAAACATGAAAATTTGCTGATTTTTTTGTTTATTATTTTCAAAAATTTTCGGCATTATGCCATATGATTTCTCATGATTAACTAAATAATTAAAGAAAAAATAAAAACTACTGTTAAAGAACGTCTTCTTCAACAATATATATAAAATAAATCTTTATATTTTAATTAATTGGATAAAATATAATTAAAAAGAAGTATAAATACATTTTCTTTTAAATTATGTAATATTTTTAGGGATATATTATTATGTGGTAATAATTTTTTTATAAATTGATATAATGTGAAGTGATTTTGGTATTACATAAATATTGTGATAAATTGATTATGGGTTCATCGCGCTCGTGACATTTTACATATGACATCAAATACTTGTAATTTTTATTTATCGTCTGGTGATGAAGATGAATCACGTCAAGTCATCACAAATGGTATCCCTCAATTATTATTATTTTTTTTTATCAAATAACTTCATTTCAAGACTAAAACATGTAAAATATTATTATCTAATGTTCAAGATAATTTTTAAATTGATAAATTATTTATAGTAAAAATTTCTTTTTAGGGCATCTTTGATCAATCTAATCTTTTTTAAATTCAAAATTCAGCATTAAATTTGTTTGAATGTTTTTTTTAATTTAAAAAAAGATATATAATTTTTATTATTGTGATTACATTAAATAGGAGGGTTTGATGATATTGAAGCTTGTCCTTCATATTGTGGTCTCAAGGCAATATAAAAAAAAATATATATATGTTTTATTTAATAGCAAGTCCCAAATTGTTATTTCGTGGTAGAAAGCGTCTTACATTCACTGAGAATTATTCTGACGTAACTTTTGTAATGTTTCACATTCTGGTTAAGCAAGACCCTGTGCATGAACACAAATAAAAAAAAATTTATATATAAAACAGTCGAAGATTCGCCGGTACTTCAAAGACCAGTTTGAAGAAAAATAAATAAGAATACAGTCTAATGAAAAAAGTTTTATATAAAAAACCAAGTGAACAAAAAAAAACACAAAAATCATGAGTAATAAAAGTAGAAAAAATAGTTTAAACTAATAAGGAAAATCTTGTGTTACTAGTATTTTTGAATATGGCATTAAAATAGTAAAATTAATTGGCTAATAATTCGTTAAATTAATTGTTAATAATGAAATTATATGTTTGTATTAATAAAAAAATTGTTTTAATTTTTTAAAATGAATTTTTAAAACTGTTATTATAAGATAATCAAAATATTTAATTATAATTCTTACCTGATATTCTATTTTCAGGTGACAATGCTGATTTATCTCATCCACCAGATGTTGATTTTTGGAAAGATAAAACAATGGTTGGATCATCGATGTTCGGTGACGAAGATATGGAGTGTACAATAGCTGTGAGTTACACTCAGTAATTGAAAATTATTTTTATCGACTCAATTAAATATCAGACAAAGTAATAATTCTATATTGACATAAAACGTGTCGTTTCTATATCAAACAAACTGTTGCTTTTGATGTGTTCACTCAGCTGTCTGTCACTCTACTAAATTGGATCGATGAATAAAAAAATTACACAGCCCCTCTTTTCATCAAGCTTTACATTCATTAAAAATAAATAATCCAAGTTACAATATTGCATGTGGATATAAAATAAAGTAAAAGAAATAATGGCTCAATTTTGTCTCGAATAAAGTTTGACTTGAAAGAAAAGTAAATTTAAAAAAGGGGTTGAAAATGTTCATCGTGACATTTGAATTATTGATAAATGCAAGGGTTGGAATATTCTGACAAAGAATTGATATTAAATTACAAAGAAATACAGACAGTAAAAAAGAAAAAAAAAAAAAAGTCTCGGGTATAAGAACTGGTCAGTGCGTGTTCAGCAAACTTTGTTAATATTATTTCGTTGAAAAGGGGTGAAGACAGGTGATATTATTCCCAGCGTATTCTTGGTGATAGCGTGACATTACTACCATGGGGTATATACCCAACCACCCACAACTCCCCCAGCGCTTGCGCTTGGTCTCTTCAGTCTTATCAGTTTATGGCTTGAACTTGAAGTAGTCACTTCGCTCCCGTGTTACAATCTTTAGCTGGTCTTTACAATCAAAGTGTACATATAAAACTGTCATGTGACAAGTGAACTTGAAAATAGGTATACAATATTTTTTATCGGTGTAAATTAATACTTCACTTTCACTATTGCTACTTAACTTGCTCAACTGATAATTGTTAATATCAGTTTTTGTTTTTATTTATGATTTTTTTTCATTAACTCTCATTGATACGAGGAACATTATAAAATATTATCCTTATCATATAAAATGATACATAGTTTCAGTGGGGATTGTGATGTGGTTTATTATCGTTATTAATAATCAGTATCGTTGTGACGACTTAAACGTCGCAACATTTCCAAGTCTTGTCTTACTTTTTAAAATGTTATTTTTTATTTTAAATTAAATTTTATTTTTCAAGTTTTTTAATAAATAGTGAGGGTTAATGAAAGCTTATTTAAATTTTTTTTTATATTAATTTTATAATGACAGAGTCGATTAGTGACAGGAGAAGATTAACTCACAAAACTTTGTATATTTCTGGTACAACTGGTGGTGACGGGCCATCGATAAATGAGACTCAATTTAATTCATGGTCATCAAGATTTTGTTCAATATTTTGTGGACGATCAGTTAATAAAAAATTATTCAATAGCAAGGATAAAATGCAGTTCCCTGTTGCGCCAGTATTAATTTTGAATGTATGATTTTTTTTTATTTCTTTTATATAAATATTTAAATTTTCAATTTTAAAGCTTGGTTATTGAATTTTTTTTTTTTTTTCAATTATTATTTAAATTGAATACGGGTTGTGTTTTTTTTTATTTTTCAATTCAATTGTTTATAAATATTTTTAAATATTATTTTGCACTATTTTATTTATGATTACAAACGTTGAAAATGATCCTCGTGAAGGTCATCGTGAAAAAAGAAAAAAGCGAAGAAAAATAAAAATAAATTTACCATCAGTAAATTAGTTTTTAAAATAAATATATAATTTTTTATTCAGAAAATTAAAAAAAAATATATGTATTTTTTTTATTTTTAGAAAGGACCACAAGATTTTAATTCAACATTATCAATAACAACTCCCTCACAAGTGGTCAAAGTTTTATTGGTATTTCCTCGTGATGATCAACAGCTAGAAGCACTTGGTACTGTCTCAACAAAGCTAGGCTGGAGTGTTTCAATAGCAAAAAATGCCGAAACAGCTGCTGAAGTATTTCAAAATAGATCACACGATTTGGTGATAATTGATCGAAGAGGGCATCGAGCCACTGATGGTGATACAACATGCCGGTAACAAATACAAATAATAAATAAAATTGAAAATTAAAAATTAAAAATAAATAAAAAATAGTTAGTAAGATTATAGTTATCATTGTTGTTTTATTTTCAGTGCGATAAAGGCAACAAATTGTCATCACAGCAGTGTCATATTAGCTTTGGTAAAAAAATCGTAAGTAAATATATAAAATAAAAAAATAATAAAATAAAGAAAAAAATATATATATTTTCTCATCAAACAGTTTGCTAAAAATATCAATGATATTCTCTATCAATAAATTTTCATTAAAGTTTCTTCACGGTAGTTGATAAGGATGAGATAGTGACACTGGATTTACTCAACACCGGATATAGCAGAGTGAGTAATTAAATTAAATTTATATTCACTGAAAAAAAATTTAATTATATAAATGAAATCTATTTATCATTTATTTATTTAAAAATTATATTTTTATTACTATTTATTATGATAAACAGGCAATGACAGAGTGTACACACGAGTCTATACTTAGCAATCAATTAATTGGTATTTATGCAAGTGAAATACAACCAAGAATCCAATTTGCATCAGCTCATGCACTTTATGTTGCTGTTGATAGATGCAGAGACATGGTTCATGTAACTGATGATCAACACATTGTTAGGGTAACTTTTATAATAAATAAAATATAATAAAATATAAGGAAGCCTTTTAATTCAAAAAACAATATAAATATGTATTTTAAAAAATTTAGTTTGTCAATAAGGCCAGTGAAAGATTACTTGGTTATAAATACGAAGAAATGCTTGGTAGAAATTTATCTGAAATAATAACATGTGAAAATTTTACACTTATGGATCAACAGCTACAAAAAGGTAGAGAATTTGAGGGTAATATGAATTGTCGAAGAAAATTTAATGACACAATAACAATTAATTGTCGAATAATACCATTTTGTGCAACTGGAAAGTAAGTTAATTATAAAATTAAATTATTGTATTAATATTTGTCAGTTTGATTATTTTATTTTGTTGTTTTTGTTGTGCTTTTTTTTTTGAAGAAAACCATCGCATTATGTTTATGTTCATGATACAATGTATTTACTTGAAAATATGGGAGTTGCAGCAGTAACACTTGGTGGTCAACATCCAAGAGGAAGTTTGCATTCATTACGACGAGGTTCTTTTGATGTTAAATCGATTGGCAGCGATATTGGAAGTAAGTACGTCCAGTGATACTATCTTATCATTAATTATTATCTATTTTTTTATCAACTTGAAAAATCTATACGCTAACATAATATCACTACTTGTATTTTGAATTTTATTGATATTTTAATTCTCAGAATAATACAGATTAATTTTTTTTATAATAAAACAGCTCAAAGACGATCAAGTTTACAAAAACTTAATAATATGCCTCTTGAAGCACCAATAACTAAAGTCTTGACTCAATTGACAAATGCCATGAATGAAATTGCTCCAACAAATTCAGAGCTAGCAATGCAAATTGATAAGGTAAATAATTTTAGAAAAAAAATTTGTTAATAATATTATTAGCAAAATAAAAAATATTATTAAATTAAATTAGGCAATTGAAACATTAAAAACGACTGAACTTTATCGGCCTTATTTGAAGGAAGATACAAAAATTTATAACGATCCAATATCATCAGATTTACTTGGTGCTTTGTTATCAAACAATAGCCATTATATACGTGACTCAAGACGTTCATCAAATGATTCAACACGTAGTACACATGCAAGAATATGTCTACCAATGAATATGCGAATTCAATTAAAAAATCCCCAAATTCCAAAAGAAATTGAAGAATTACTTGATCATAATCTTGATTGGGATTTTGATATATTTAGCCTTGAAGTTTTAACCGATCGAAAGTAATTATTTATTTATATTGTTTTGTATTTTTATTTTGATGTTTATATTAATTTTAAATTATTAACAGACCATTGGTATACTTGGGCATGAATTTAATGTGCCGATTTAATGTACCAGCACGTTTAAATTGTGATGAAAAAACATTACTAAATTGGTTGACTGTGATAGAGTATAATTATCATTTAGAAAATAGTTATCATAATTCAACACATGCTGCTGATGTTCTACAAGCAACAGCAAGATTTATGCAATCAGATAGATTACAAATGATACTTGAACCACTGGATGAAGTTGCTGTATTAATTGCTGCTGGTGCTCATGATATTGATCATCCTGGTAGATCAAGTCAATTCTTATCAAATGCTGATAATAAACTGGCTGTATTGTACAATGATTTATCAGTTTTAGAATCACATCATGCTGCACTAACATTTAAGTTAACTCTTGCTGATGAAAATGTCAATATTTTCAAGGTAAACTATTACTAAATATTAATTTGATTATTTTCTTCTAATAAAAGTAAGCTAAATTTTCATTATTTAATTAGAATTTAGATCGTGAAACGTATAAACTTGTCAGGCAAAATGTCGTTGACATGATTTTGGCAACTGAAATGACTAAACATTTCGAACATTTGGCTAAATTTGTAAATGTTTGTAGTAGTCGATGTGGTGATGAGGTAAGTATTTTATTTATTATTAAAAATTTACTTATAAGTTTCATAATAATTTTACTTTTACTTTAGTTTTATCCAGAGGGTCCAGATATGGCAACTTTATTATTACCTGAAAATGTAAAACTCGTTAAAATAATGATGATTAAATGTGCTGATGTATCAAATCCAACAAGACCACTTAGATGTTGTATCGAATGGGCAAAAAGAATTGCCGAGGAGTATTTTAACCAGGTTTAAAAAATAAATATAATTGAAATATTGTTTTCAATAAATATAATGGTATGATTATAATTTAATTAAAAATAATTACAGACTGATGAAGAAAAAAAAAGTAGAATGCCAGTTGTGATGCCAATGTTTGATAGAAACACATGTTCCATTCCAAAGTCTCAGATTGGATTTGTTGATTTCATAATAAATGATATGATTGAAGCATGGGACGGTAAGAATCATAAAATATTATTACCACATCATTTAATCCTTCTTGTTTTTTATTATAAAATAATATTCAAAATAATTTTGCAGCTTTTATAGATATGCCCGAGATGATATCATACATGAGACAAAATTACGACAAATGGAAAGAATATCATGTAAGTTTAAATAATATTGAATAAATAAATAAATTATTATGTCTAGCTTCAAGACATAATGAAACATTGTTTTTATTTTTTTTACAACAGGAAAAAGGTATTTCAACTTTGAGTGACATTGAACGACTTCAAACATCATCAGAATTAAAAATTCCCAATTTAATTAATTCACGGTGATAATGTATTTTTACATATTTCAACTGTTTATTAAATTTAACTATGATATAATAAATATTTAAATAAAAAAAAAAATAACTTTTTCTTGTAAATTATTAATAGAAATATAAATCTTATAATTAATTCCTTTTTTTTAGATTAAAAATCATCAACCAATTTGTCGAGCAATGAAGAGAAAAGGGTTTGAATAATTACAAATAATAATTTATGTTTTTATTTAATTAGCATTTTTATTGTTTCTGATTAAATTTGTCTGATTTCTATTACAAAGTGATTGAATATTATTACAGGTTTAAACGTGAAATTACATTCACATTGATGTTAATATCCATCGATGTCAACTGATCGATATCAATTGATTAATACCATACAAATCAATATTACAAATTTTTTATTTTTATAAAAAGTTTCATCAGTTGTCACACTTATTTTTATTTCCAGTAATCATTACTTCATTTATTTATTTTTTCAGAATTATTATTTGATGACAACTTTTTTTTATCAATCTTATTGAATAATATTTTTCCATTCCTGAGAAAGATTATAATAAAACACTGTTACCAAGTTACATAGGATGACATTTTTGACAGAGATAAATTACATTTAAATAAAATGTAATTTGATATTAAGAGTATAATAATTATAAGTATTAGATGTCACATTTATCATAACGACAAATGTAATTATTAGTTTTTATAAGTAAGTAAGTTCAAAAGTCGTTTTATCCAGTTCATTTGCAAAGTCGTCACGAAAATCAATTTTTTTTTTCTAACTGATTTATCGTTTTTTAATTGTGTTTGCCTTATAATTACATTAAACATTTTGAGTAATTTCTTTTTTCATTTTTCTTCATTTTACTCTTTTTTTTATGCATATTCTTTTTATTTTTTTTTTTGGTGATTTTATTTTCTTATTAAAGAGATATTTAGTTTCTTTAAATAATACCTTATTATCATGTATATTTTAATGCATAATTTTTAGTACGTCAAGATGTAAACTTTTTTTTAAATTATTGCTATGAATATTCCTAAAATGATTTCGTCTATTCCCGCTATTAACCGACACATACAATGCCAATCCACAATCTTATCCTTTTCTTTTTTTTTTTTTCATTTTTATCATTTATTTTTAGATAATATTTTTTTTTTTCTTTTGTAAATTTTCAATTTAATTTTTTTTTTATTTTTTCGATTTAATTTTTTTTTTTTTCTTTTTTTCAATTTAGTTTTTTTTTTTTGTTTTATATTTTTTAATTTTTTTTTCTTTTCTTTATTTTCTTCCAGCAAATGCACACACAAACATTATTTATTTTCCCAGTAACGTGTTTCGAAATACAACAATAAATTGAGTTATTATTACCATTTATTATCGAAATTATTATCAATTAATAAACGTTGATATTATGAAGATAAAAATCTGTCTCTAAAACTTCAAAAGTCATTAAATTCTGCATAGAATAATTAACGTAATGACGTGGAAGAGATATTCGTTAATCACTTATTGGATCAACAAAACGCCATATCGATAAACCCCCTCAATTTTCAATCTGTCATCAATTTTTTTTTAACCCAATAAAATATAAAATAACAAACAAAATACACATTTAAATAATGAGTCATATTAATGATATTTTTATACTCATCAAGTGTTTATGAAAAATATGTAATATTTTATTTTCAGTAAAAATATGTGGGCAGCTGTGAATCTTTTTTATTAATAAATAAAAAAGATGCGTCACAACGTTGTTTCTATTTAAAGTAACCCAAAAGTCAAAGTAATTTTATTCGCAGTTCATAATAAGCTTTTAAACGTGTCAGTTGTGTGTGTTGCAATTATTCATCTTGGAACTTTAATTCCCATATTAAAAGAAAAAACTTATCACGTATGTAACGATGAGTTTAATATTAATTATAATTATTTTATAATTATTATACCAGCCAAGCTTTAATATTACTTTTATGAATAATAATTAAAACTTTCGCATTGTACTCAACACAGTTGTTATCATTCTACGATATTTTTCCTAATCCTAATTGATTATTTAACTGCATCTTGTCAACTTTTTACCGAATTCTAAAAGTGTTATTAACGTATTAATTTATTGTTAATATCATTTAAATAAGTAGACTGATAATTGATTATCAATTGATTAACAAGTTAGATTTTTAAAAAATTGACGAGTCATGATGTTGATAAGATCAAACAAAAAAAATTAAACTTTCCAGTTTTCATCAATTTTGTTTGTTTAAAATGGATCATCTGGAAAACTCAATGTGATCGATCACGTCAATAATCATGAGTGTCAATAGTATAATGGATTAACTTGTCAATTATTAATCCTTCAATTGTTTTTTATTTTTCTTTAAAGTGCAACGATATTAATTTTTAAATTTTCACACTCTCATGTTGTTTCTCATAATAATTCCTACAATTATTAATGCATATTTACAAATTAGAATCGGTAATTAGATGATAAAATTCCCATTTTATTAAAAAACCACAATCAACAGTGGTTTCTTTTTTTTTTTTACTCAAAAAAAGAAACGGATTAATTAATTAATTAATTTTAATATTGTATGTTGTTTTATCATTTAACAATACAAACAAGTATTTGGTTTTTGTTATTTTTTTTTCTTTCAATTTTTCTCACAAACCTATACAATTAATATAAGCCTGAGTATTCCTATGGTTCACCGATTTTTATTTCGATGCCAATAAGTTTTGTAAGTTAGTTAATATTAATTAATAGACGGAAGAGATATAAACATATTCTAAAAAGGTACTAAGTACTTGGTATAATAGCTCGGTGTTTACTGACTTGGTAGACTCAGTTTTCTTTTTTTTTAATTTTAAATCGTCCACGATAGTATTGAAGAAACACTACTAATCAAAAAATTTAATAAAAACAATATTACATTGTTGATAATTAAAAAATCAATAAATGAATAATAAAAGTATATTAAAAATTTGCATGTTTTACGAATTTGTTCCCATCTACCTTGTGTGAGCTAAGAGAATACACGAACTATCTTTATTGAAAAAATTATTAATTTAAAATAATAAAATGAGATATAAATTTGTCAGTGGAATATTAATTATTAGAAATAAGATAATGATAGTTTAGCTTGCTCACGCCTACCGATACCAATATTTTATTATAAATCTTATTTTATTAATAATTAATTGTGCGATCTGTGTTTGACGTGATATTGACTAACTCATCAATATCCTTTCTCCTTAATCTATAGATATGACTCAACACTAGATCTTGATTATTTTCATATTAACTTGATATTGTCATTCTATTATTTAAATATTTTAATTATTCTTAAATTTTTCCTCAAGATCTATCCATTAATTTTTCATTTGATTTTTTTCTTTTAATTTTTTTCCCTTATTTTCTCTTCAAACCTAAACACTAATTTTAGTATTTTTATTTGTTATTATTATTATTATTAAATTATTTTTAAACTCATCGTTAAACGTGTTTGGGAATTAATTGATCTTTGATTAATTACCACATATTTTTAATGAATATTTATTTTTTTTTTTATTGGGGTAACAGAATGTCAATAGTCCCAGTGATGTTTCGAGACTGGTGGGATGATATTGATCGTCCCATGTCAAGATTAATCGATCAACATTTTGGTAGCGGATTAAATCGTGATGATTTATTAACTGGCTTATCATCATTGAGTCTTGCTAGACAAAGGCCAATGTTTACTGGGCCTGGTTATTATCGTCCATGGACAAATATTGCAAGACAAAATTCAGGGGGTGCAAGCACTATTCAATGTGACAAGGAAAAATTTGAAGTAAGTTTATATATATATTATTTTTATAATATTTATTTAACATTTCAAAAAGACTTTTATTAATTATTTTTGCTGCTTTTAGTATATTTTTCTTTTTACTTCTATTTCAGAGACAAATTTTTTTATACTTTTAAGTGCATATTTGAGTCATAATAATTTATAATGTTTTAACACCCAGTGAATTATTTCGAGCAGCAACATTGATGAGTAAAGAGGTGGGAAAATAATTTAACTTGAAAATTTTGCAATTAAATTAAATTAATAAAAGTTATTAGTATTTTTTTTTTTTTTTTAAGATATTATTATTAATAATAGGACGAATTCCAAGTCTCTTATTCTCAGCTATGATTAAAACATAGGTTTAAGAGAAGTTAAATATTACAAATAAATAAAATGTGAATTTTAATGAAATGTTAAGTTTATTAATAATTATTTTTCGTATCTTTTATTTAAATTATCTGATATTTTTTATTTATTGATTTTCTTCTACTTTTTTCTCTTTGAAAATATTGAAGGTATTATTATTTCTTTATCATCATTATTATTATTACGATAGTGATTATTATTATTACGATAATAAAATTTTTATAATTATTATTATAAATCACACTGACAAAACTGCTGGAAGAACTGACTTAACTTAAAACACGCTAATGAAAAATTTCTGGAGCTTTTTTTAATCCTCCAGAAATACAGAGAATCGCCCAGAATTTTAAACTTTACTTTATGATAATAAAATTAGTCGATTTTTTTTTTATCGAGTAAATTAAAAGGCACAAAACTAATAATTAAAACAATTAGAATTTGAAAAGTGTTATTCCATGATTATTATTTTTTTTTTTTTTATATAATCAATGGAATTTTTATAGATTTACGAATGATTAAGCACACACACACACACACACCCCCTATCGATTAATTGGAAGATTTGTTTTTTTTTTTATTCTGGTTGTAATTAGCTTAATAATAATTATCTTTTTTTTTTTTCTTATGATTCATGAAGCTATGAATCAATACCCTGATCATTATTATCCATCCAAGTGCAAATGTTTATTCGTTACGTATATAAATTCGGACAATCCGCTGCTGTTTGATCAATTTGATGAATCAAAATGATCAGACAACTGGAGATTGTCCGGTTCAAATGAAATGAAACTAAATGCAAACAGAAAAATTAATGCAAATTAATATTAAATAATTTAAGTATATAAAAAATAATTTAATTATAAAAAGAAATTAATATTTGGAATATTGACAAAAGCAAAATTGAGCTTACAAATTTAACTCATTCACTTAAAAATAAAATCGCGTGTTTAAATTATTTTTCTCTTTCTTTTTTATTAATTTTTTTTTTTTAGTAATATCGTGTCGTGGAAGTACCAAGTACGCAATGCGTACCAAGGTTACTTCCACGACACAACAAACTATTGACTTGAAACCTCTTTAGTTAAAAAGTTTACAAAAAAAACTACTCAAAGATGTTGAATATTATTTTTAAGATGTTTTTGTTAAAAGTACAAAAATCTTGGTAATTAGAAAATTTTATGTTTTGTTTTCAATCAGACAGACTTTCTTTAATTTACCTGGATAAAACAACGACTTTAAATTACAATATTTAATTACTACCACCTTTTACTCACTTATTTATACTCTTATGATTGGTTGTTTTAACTTCAAATCTTAAATTCTAATGTAACTCAGCAACAAGTGTTTTTTTAAAGCATCTCTAACTGTAAAAGCAACTTGCACGGGTTCTTTCTCTTTTCGATTATTATTTTTATACTTTTTTTTTAACTTAATATTATCGTTACTATCGTTATTATTTTCATCCAAGCCTCGCACTGATACTGGAATTTCAATGACACATTGAATATCCCTCACACGATCTGAGGGATGAACAAGTGATCTGAGGCGTAAAAAAAATGAAGACATTCACACAATAAAACAAAAAATAAAAAAAAATTAATTAAAATTTTGATTTTACATGAAAAAACTATCAAATATCTAATTTATAGATTGAAAAAATTATTAAATAAAAAATAATTTGATTAGGGATTTAGTTGTATCAAATAACGTATCAATTCAGATCGACAATAACATTTGCGAAGTTGTTCGTTTGATGTTCTAGTTTCACGTAAATTTCTCACTTTATTTTTGTTAATAACGTTTTGTGTTTTCGGCATAAAAATCAATTGAAACATTTTGATAATTTTAAAAAAAATTTCATTGCTAGCAGATTTACTAGACTGTCTAGACTCGACCCCCTCATACGAGGGGGACGGTTTGACAACTTTCAATTAAACTATTAGATTTTTTCAACTTAATTATTTTCTTATTTTTTAAAAATTATCAATTACTTTCTCAGGATATTTAAACAGCTCTTGCTAATTAATTTTTCAATTTATCAGTTGAGTTTTTTTTAGCTCTTGTTAAATTATATTACTTTTTTTTTTGTAAAAAAAAATGTTTTTGTTGAAGGCTCCTAAGCCGAGCAACTAAGTCTTTTTGAAATGTATTTTGAAATATTCTTTTTTTTTTATCAAATAAATTTTTAAATATTTCACTCTTTAATCTAACAAATAAATATTGTCAATCCACGTGGTTTGACCTTATTTAAAGGGCTTTAAAAAAAAAGCCCACCCCTACCTGGGGCACCGGGCCCGGTAAAGAATTTTAAATCTTTTTTTTTTTTGTTATTTTTTTTTTATTTCTTCAACTTATAAATATATCTTATTTATAAAAAAATAAATGCTTTCATAAAAACCTCAAGGGCCAGTAAACGACACAGCCAATGGCCTTACCTCAGTCAAACGCGTTCAGACACACGCATATAAATTTGCTTTTATTTTTTTCAATTTAAAAAGTATAGAAAAAAATTAAATTCTTAAAAAATACAAAAATCTTTAGTTTTCAGATCTCAGTTGATAATAATTACTCAATGTACGTTTAGCTCTTATATCACGATCCTCAATAAATCGATAATTTTCAACGCAATAACACGGTAAATCGCCATCCATCTGTATAAATTTACTTTCGTAAAAAACCATTATATATATTTGTTATTAAAAATTTTATAACGCTGTTATGTTTGACAAAAAAAATATATTAAATTTCAATTCATTTTATCATGCAATAATGTACGACATTTACCAGTTGACAATATTTACTGTTCAATCATTTATGATTAAATTAATTTTTTTATGCAAGATAAAATGAATGAATTGAATAAATTTAATTATCAATTACCGAGGTAGAAATGAAAAATAAGAGCTAATATATTGGCTCGCAGGTGAGCCCGCGAGCCAGAAATTTTACTTCTTTTTTTTCGGGTTGTATGCTGTTTTATAAAGACTAGATCTATATTTTATAACAATTTAAATAGAAACAAATATATTTTTAAGAAAAAAAAAAAAACTAGAATAATATACGTCCTGATAATAAAGACGCTGACCTTATTGTGTCCAGTGTGTGATTTTTTCTAGTATACTTTGTTTTTTTTTTTTGTTTTTATGACTTGTTGTTGTTGATGATGATGATGCTGTTGTGGGTTGTCGATGATAGAAGCTGGTGAATTATCATTGGAACAATTATGCTTAATTGTTGTAGGTAATACTGGATGTACAGCAATTTTCACCAGATGAAATAACAGTCAAGACAATTGATGACAGTGTTATTGTCGAGGCTAAACACGATGAGAAAAAAGACGAGCACGGCTTCATTAGCCGTCACTTTGTAAGACGATATGTGTTACCTGCTTCACACGATGCACTTGGAATCACTTCAAGTCTTTCCTCAGATGGTGTTCTTACAATAACTGCTCCAAAGAAGGTGAGACTTTCACAATAACTATGTACTTTAAAGCTAGATAGAGCTTTTTTTTTTATTATCTAACTCGTCTTGTTGACTTGCGTTATGTTATATCAAACCACTGCCTCTATTCAAACTCCCACCGCCGACTCCTGATCTCAACGAAGAGATCAACTCTCCGCTGGAATCACTCGATCCAGATGAGTTGAAAAAAAAAACTGGATTTTTTTTGGTCACAAATGTTTATTTTTTTTTTTTACAAGTAACTGGATAGTAGAAGATTCTGGAGCAAAACACCAAGCATAGACTACTGAAAGCTCTATAATTATAACAAACAATAAAAATATTATTAGAAATAAATAGCTTTTTTTTTTTTAAATATATTTTTAATTATAATTTAGCTAATGACTCTTACCTCTTTAAACATTATCGATTGTATGATCAGTTTGGTCAATAGTATAGTCAGACCAGGATGATGTCTGACCAACACAACTGGATGGCACAAGTTGATGAGTACGGATTGACCAAGCACCAAGCCCGGGGGCTTTTCTATTAATTAAACAACAAAATAAAATATTAAACAATGACTATATAACTTATTTTTTATTTTAATGGTTATTTTTTTGTTTTATTATTGCAGAATCTTACACCAGCTGGTACTGAAAGAATTGTTAACATTGTTAAAACTGGTGAACCAGCATCAAAAGCACCATCAAATACTACAGAAACTAATCACGTCATAACTACAGAAGAAAAATAATATGTTATTTTATTTAAATATTTAAAAATTAACAAAATGTTTACAAAAATAAAAATTATAATTTAACAAATTTCTGTAATTTTTAATGCTAACAATAACAGCTAATGTGAATTTATTTATTGAAAATTTGAATTATGTATATTAAAAAAAATTATTTAATCAATCCTTTCACTGTTTTTTTTCTCTAATCAGATAAATTTTTGTTGAATAAATAAATATAACTTGATAATAGTATTAAATTATTTTTACTTTTTACTCCAATTTACATGATAATCTTTATTTAAAAAAATAACTATCAATTAAACAATAAAAACTTACGGGTAAATGTCACGGTCCGCACCGTTTTCTCCTATTCTACATCGTAAACCGTGTTATTTTAGTCACAACAATATTTAAAAAATATTAAAATATTTATTTAAAAACTTTTTAATTTATCAAGAGATGAAATCACAACGATGGTTTGTTATTGAATGCTCCTCTCGGCAAGCCGGCTAGCCTTATATAGCTCTTTTGCGGCGTAATAGTTGCTTCTAGAACAAAAATATACACAACGCCCTGGCAATAGCCCTTGAATAACTGCGCACTACATCAATTGCCCATTAAAAATACCTATGATTTATCAAACAAAATAAACCAATCATAGATAAAATTATTTTAAATATTATAGACAATTTTAATTTAACAATAAACAATTTTATGTTGTTTTTTTTTAAATATTTTTAGTATTGTTGTTGAGTATTGATCGGGCCCGGTGCGAACGCGGATTCTGGCACGTTCGCCAAGCCCCACTATCATTTCATCGCAATGTATACATCCTATCTCCAACTGTCACGTAACCGGTGTTTATAATTGTGTTGGTATAAAAATATATATATATTTAACAGCCATCAACGAAATAAAAATTCTTATTACGCTTTTCTTTAGACCGAAAAAGTATCAACGACATTTAACCGTCTTATTTTGTGCGCAGCAAGTTTTATTTTACTCCAAAAAAAAATTGTACTCAACGCTTGTTTTTTTTATAAGACCAAAATATATTTCTAATACTAACCGGCATTTTTTAATTTGGAATAGTACATAGATGAATGCAAGTAACTTATCATATTGAGATATAAATATGATATTCATTTTCATATTCATTTTAAAGCTCTGTTAGTTTTATTCAATTAAAAATTTTTTAAATGAGAAAAAATAATAGTTCTAGAATGTTCTAGGAGCTGAGAATCAATAAACTCTATTGCGTTTTATTCTAGACGGAAGGAATATTATTTTCGTTGCTATGCAAGTGATAATATGCAGTTTTTTATATTTTATCAATAATTTGGACAATTTCCTTATTGTTATACGTTAGTTAAATTTTTGTAAATATTTATTTTATCAACATTTTCGATGACAGCATTAAAAAAATATCAAAAACAACAACAACGACAACATGGATTGTCTTGAGTTATAAATATATTAAAAATATTATGTTTTAATCATAATGATTTTTAATTAATCAATTATTTATTTTTAAATATTATGCAGTTTGCGCAGATGCAGTTTTAAGATCCGGAATGTTCCATTTGGTTCCATTGGCCCGGGTTTATTGATCAGTGTCTGCTTATGACCTGAAAATTATTTCTAGAATCTTCTACGATACTGCAGTTTTCATTTAAATAATTTGCAAATTAAAATTACTTGATTAATGATGCTAATTGTCAAATTTTTTGTATAAAATTTCTTTAATTTATCCAATATTATCATTGAATACAAATATTTTATATTTTTTATTTATATAAATTTTAGTTTCAAATATTTATGTAAAAAACACAATTTCTATTGAATAGTTCATTCAATAAAAATAATTCATTCAATAATGACAGTGAATTATGTAAAAGAAGGCCCTTAAAAAATTTCATGCAGCCGGCTTATGTTATTAAGACTTATATTATTGTGCGCAGTATGTTGATAAACATGGAGCCGGCGTCAAGCCCAGCTTGTTTTGTTTACCTTCAAGTTCAAGGACAACTATGTTGTACTATCAGACTTGATTTCCTTGATCCACAAAATTGTAACTACGTATTTACGTTAAGAGAGAAATCAATGTTGAGCAAGACCACTTGATGAATCCAATCACAAAATACCAACGAAAAATAATGTAGAACACTGACGGTACAAAAATACTCTTATGCAATTGCTGAAACAGCAAGTACTGTTGATAAAATATTAATTTAAAAATTCTTGGAAAAGGTAGGATTAGCTGATATCAGCGCATTTAGTTAATAAATAATTATATTCAAAACTTTTAATAGTAAATAAAGTAAATAAAGATAATTATTTATAATTTTTAATAACATTATTTATTATATATATATTATCATTTATAACAGACAACAATTTGTACATAATTATAAAAATATGTAATAATTTAAAAATTTAATAAACCGTGAATACTGAATCGGTTTAATAATAAAAAAAATAATTCAAATTATTATTCTGATGGCAATTGATAAGCTCCTTTTTCATCAATGATTGATAGTTCAGTTGGTTCATCATGTCGAAATTTTTTTGATGGAAGACCAAAAAATATTTGGTAAGTATAAGTACCCAATAATGCACCAAGTGTCGGACCAATCCAGTAAACCTAGAATAAATAAATCAAATCATAATGATAAATTTATAAAGTGTTATGAGTCTTATCAATATATTGTATAAACAATGATTATTAACTCGACAAAAACAATAATGATTTATATTGGAATTTTGTGATAATAAAAGTAAATAATTGTATAATTAGATAAATAAATTACCCATTGATTATTCCAATATCCCATCCAGAGTGCTGGTCCAAAAGTACGTGCTGGATTCATGCTGCAGCCAGTGTAAGGACTAGCTGCAAATGATATTCCAGCAACAGCAAATCCAAAACGTATTGCAGTTGAATCAGTTGTATGAGCACATCTTTTGTCCCATGTTGCACAAGCTGTACAAAGAATAATACCAGTGCAAAGTGCTTCAATGATAATTGCCTGAGTTATTGATACTTCAGGATGAATAACTGTGACACATAGTGGTACAGTTGAATTTTTATTACCATCATTAAATAGTGCAGGTGGAGTTACAGCCTGTAATTAAAAAACAAAACAAAAAAAATTAATAAAATTTATATTTATTAAATATTTTATAAATATTTACCATCAGCAATCCATAGCCAATTATTGCACCAATTATTTGTGCACCAATGTAAGCAATACCAGTTGGTATACTCTTAAGTCCAATGATAACAGCACCAATAGTTACTGCAGGATTTAGATGGGCACCACTTATATGACCAAGCATCTTGAAAAGTATATTAAATTGATAATCAACTTTAAAACTATTTAGTTTTAAAAACCAACTGACAAACAATACACTACTGGAATTAATTAGTATTATTAAACTTTTGCAACTCACCATTATGATCAAGTTGACAGTCAGGCCAAATGTCAATGCTGATTGCATTGGTGGTGGTGGTGATGCGCCCATTGTTCCAATACATCCCATACATCCAATAAAAATTAATATACCTGTACCAAGTATTTCCCCAATGACCATTTCACATGTTCCTTTTTGCCACTTCCATAACGCATCTATATAAATTTTAATAAAATTAAAAAAATAAATTAATTACAAGTGTTTAAACAACATATAAAAGAATGGATAGTATAAACCATGTTTATAAAATTAAAACACACCATCTTTGCTCATTGCAATTAAAAATCAATAAATAATTAAACAATTTACTTTGATAAACGAAGAAATATATCTAGTCGTTGATTCTTCACAATGACAGCTTTTAAAAAAAAATTAATATATAAAAGAAATTACAAGCATATGAAAAAAAATGTCTTATCATATCACAAGTAGAAATCAACGTTGATATTTTTCTCCAATCATTAACAGACAGTGGAAAAAAAATACATCAAGTGTATATTAGATTTATCAGGATAAATAAATATAAAGATTATCGAAACTATTTGCATTGCTTCAAAAGCAAATAAAACCAAAATTTAAAATGTTCAAACATAAGAATGGGAGTATACCTGTTTATACCACGTGTATTTTTACTTTATAATTTTTTTTTATTTTGCAGAAAAAAAAAAATAACAATTTTAACAGCAATTTTTTGTAATAGTCCAATTGAAAGTTGTCAGAAGTTTAAATTGCTTTGTTTAAAATTTCATCGTGAGCATATACAAATATAGAATTATCATGAAAAAAAATTGAAAGAAAAAGAATAAAACTCGAGTTGTTTTACAAAGTATAATTTGCGTAAATAAATGATTAGTAATGACTGCAGTGTGTAAGGGTGCAGGGTAAATGTATGGTATAAAAATAAATATATTCTGTCAATTGAACTTTTAAATCCACATCAGTCAGTTCTTGAAACAAAACAAAAAAAAAATAATAATTTCACTATGTTTGAAAATAACACACCTGAAAGCACTACAATTAAAAAAAGTCGTAATAATTATTTACGTGATGTAAAATATAAAAATCATAATTATAAAAATGATATTGATTATGTTGTTAAAATTTCTCGTACTTTATTAACACCAATTGGTATTTATCCATTACATGGAAGTGATACGGCTCTAAGTAAAATGCTAGTGAACGTACAAATTATTTGTATATTTAGTTTAATGTTATTTCTACTGGCACCACATTTGATCTACACTTATTTTGTTGCTGAAGATTTGAAACGTTTAATAAAGATAATTGCTGCTCAATTTTTTAATTCTCTGGCATTGATAAAATTTTGGACTATGATTATCAATAAAAAACAATTACGTTGGTGTCTCAAAGAGCTGGAAGACAGCTGGCGTGATCTTGCTTCTGATGAGGATAGAAAAATAATGATTAAAAATGCTAAAATTGGTAGAATATTTACTGTAGCATATTTGAGTTTATCTTATGGTGGTGCATTGCCATATCATATAATAATGCCATTGGTAGCACCAAGAATAATTATGCCAGATAATTCGACTCTAATTCCACTACCATATCCAAGTGAATATATTTTTTGGGTACCTAAAGATTCACCTGGTTATGAGATGCTATTTGTTGGACAGATACTCATCAGTAGTATAATACTATCAACAAATTGTGGTATATATTCATTAATTGCAACTTATATTATGCATGCATGTTGTCTTTTTGAAATTGTTCATCGTCATTTGAAGTATATTCTTGAATCATCAGTTGATGGACAATTTAATGATAATCTTGCTGCTATAATTGACAAACACAATCAAGCGATATAGTTAGGATTTTTTATAATTTGATATAAATTGTTTTTTATATATTTTTTAAATTAGTTCTATGATTTCCAGCTATGCTGGTCTACTTGAAAAATCATTGAATATTGTATTTTTATCGGAAATGGCTGGTTGCACTGTAATTATTTGCTTCTTGGAGTATGGTGTACTTTTAGAGTGGGGTGATGGTGATGTTTTAGGATTAACCACTTATTTCATGCTTTTAACGAGTATATTTGTCAATGTATTTATCATATCTTATATCGGAGAACGTCTCAAAGAAATGGTATGCCATCAAAAAATTTTAATATATAGCTAAATTTTAAATATAAAAATGCTCTCTCGAATAGGAAAATATATTTTTAAATTATATTTTTATATTTATTTTATTATTTGTATTTTAGAGTTTAAAAATTGGTGAATGCACATATGATCTAAATTGGTATACCTTACCGAAAAAAATGGCTCTTGATTTGATGGTGATAATGGTCAGAGCAAATCAACCATCTACATTATCAGCTGGAAAATTATTCGATTTGTCGTTGGTTGGTTTTGCCGATGTCAGTATGGAAATGATGATATTATTTTTCCATTAATTATTTAATTAATTTTGTCATTATTGTTAATTATATTTTTACAGGTTGTTAAAACATCAGCAGCATATTTAAATTTCATTCGTGCGATGGTTTGATTAATGAACGATAAATAGACAGTAGCAATTCGTATAAAACTTAGATATAAATAAAAAAATATAGTTGAAACTAAAATAGTTGTTTTTAACCAAATAAATTGATGACAGAATCAAAATATTAGACATTTTAAACTTGAGCAAAAATGTTTACCCTCTAGTGTATTTTAAAAGAGCTTTACTCACGTGAAGCTAGAAAGAAACTTAATTGAATCGAACGTTACAATTTTTTTTATTTTAGCAATTGTAAGAACAAAAAAATAATGGGTAAGTTCGTATGGATGAATATATAAATTATAAGAGACAATGTGCAAATAAACGTTATGGGGAAATAAAATAGAACTGGCAGGTGCTTTATTTTGAGGTAATTTAAAAAAAAAAAACTCCACCCTCTTAATGTCTTTTTATGAGAAAAGATGAAAAAAAAAAATACTCTTAGCGCACGCGTCTGCATTTACAGAGTTCCGAATAAAGTTTTACCTGGGCTTGAATTAGTATAACGTAAGCCACCTACGAATCCAATATGAAAAAAAAATAAAAAACGTAATGTGTAAAATTTGAATAGCGTGTTTGTCTATAGATGAAATCGAAAGACAGACATGTATATTATACGGAATTAAAATAAAACCAATAGGTGCATTAGTTCTACACTGAATGTAATTTAAAAAAAAAAACAACCCCTTTCAGGTCTTCGAAGAAAAGATAAAAAAAAAAAAAATTCTATCAGCGCAAGCGCCTGCATTTACAGAGTTCCGAATAAAACTTTATCTGTACTTAATTTAGTATTACGTGAATCACCAATCCAACAAATATGAAAAATAAATCCCAAAGTTTCTCGGCATCAACTCAAAAAAATATTGAGTATAGTACAGAATTAAGTCGGTGGGTATTAACACTGCTTGGGATTTGGTCGAATGAAATTAATGGAAACATTATTAATAAAATATCATCAGTTGCATTAATATTTATGTGTTATTGTATTATTTGTTTTGCACTCGTACCGTGTACCCTATTTATGTTCGTCAGTGAAAAAGATATGAATCTTAAAATAAAGACAATTGGTCCATTGATTTTTTGTTTTATGGCAATAAGTAAATATTTTTTATTAGTGACAAGAAAAAAAGACATTTATAATTGTTTTAAACATATATCTGATGATTGGAGACAAGTTTTTCTTTTATAATACCATAATGCCATTTGCAGTGGGTAGTTTTGTTACGCCTGATAATAAAACAATTAAACCACTTACATATCCAGTTTATGATCCACTCTTTTCTGCTCAAGAAACACCAAATTATCAAATTGTTTTAACATTACAATGGTTTTCTGGTTTTGTTATGTACAGCATCACGATTGGAGCATGCAATCTTTCGGCGGTTTTTGCACTACATGCATGTAGTCAATTAAAAATTATCATTTACCAGTTAGATAATTTTGTTGTTAATAATGATAATTATAATATTGATAATGTGCTGAAAAAAAAAATGGCCAATATAATTGAATGTCATAACCGAACATTGCGGTAAAAAAAATTATCTTCTTCTCTTTTTTCAATGAATGAAATTATTATTAACTCGTCTTTTTTATTTTTAGATTTATTTCGCGTGTTGAAAAATTATTGAACGAAATTAATTTGATTGAATTTCTCGGCTGCACGTTTATAATTTGTATGGTTGTTTATTACTTCATGACGGTAAGTATAAATACATTTTTTTTAATATTTATAATTGAAATATTCTGTCAAACAAATAGTCTATAAGAATCGATGGATAATTTTAGGAATTAAAAAATGCAGAAGCAATATCAACGATTACCTACTGTGTTTTATTGGTAATGTATTTACTAATTTAAAATTTTTTAAATTTTTTCCATATATTTTCAACGAAACAATTAATTAATAAAGAGTAAAAATAAAAATTAACATAAATATATTTCTTTTCGTTGTTAATAGGTCTCATTTACTTTTAATATATTTATCTTCTGCTACATCGGTGAAATGTTGACGCAACAAGTGAGTACATAATAAAATTCATATGATTTAATGTATTTTGATATTTAAAAAAGAGTTAGAAGTATGAAAATATAAATTAGGGTAGAAAAGTTGGCTTGGCAGTATACAACAATGTAAATTGGTATGAACTAACAACAAAAAATTCACGAGGATTAATTTTGATAGCAGCTATGTCAAATTATCCATGCAGTTTAACTGCTGGCAAAATGGTGAATTTGTCATACGCTTCATTTGCTTGTGTAAGTTATTAAAAATATATGTAAATAATTTAATTATTTTAAAAAAAAGTTAGCACGTTAATTAATATATACTTCAATTTCAGGTCATCAAAACTGCCATGACGTATTTGAATATTTTACGAACTACAGTTCTATGAAAAATTAGTGAAACCCTATAGGAATTATAATACTTTTTTTATGTTACCGCAATACACAATGTTGATCATTCGTTCTATTTTTGAATTTTTCGTAACTGATATTTGTATTATTTAGAAAAAATAAATGTGATGTCCAATAAAGTAACACTTTATTCTCTGTAAACTTATTACACATAAAAATCTTTCCACTTATCTTATTAATTGTTCAACGCCAAATGATGAGTAGAAGTAGCTAATGAATAGAATAATGTTATGACCAACAAAGGATTTATCTCTTAAAAAATAAAAACCATGATAGTAGTATATTTGTTACCGAACTGAACCATTTTATCAATTATTTCTTTTTGTGAGAAAATTGTGAGGAGGATAGAGGGTAAGTTGGTATAGAGTTTGTGAAAAAAATGAGTGTTGGGGAAAATAGTAAAAAACTGACAGGTGTTTTGGTTGCACGTAAGTTAAAAAAAAAAAAAATTCAATTCCATATATCTTGAAGAAAGAAATGAATAACAAATTATATATCAGCGCACGCAGCCACATTTACAGGGTTTTGAATAAAAATTTACCTGTGCTTGATTCAGTATAACGTGAACCACCTATCAAACCGATATGAAGACAAAATCAATTACATTAGAAAGAGTCTCGGTATCAGCCGAAGAGAATTTAAATTACAGTATCGAATGGACTCGTTGGATATTGACACTACTCGGAATTTGTTCAAATAAAAATAACAACAATATTACCAATAAAATATTATCAGTTGTATTGATATTTATGTGTTATTTTTTAATTTTATTTTTGATTATACCTTGCAGTCTTCATACATTTATCAATGAAAAAGATTCACGTAATAAAATAAGGATGATAGCTCCGTTGAGTTTTTGTTTTATGGCAATGAGTAAATTTAGTTTTTTAGTGACGAGGAAAAAAGACATTTATAATTGTTTTAAACATATTTCTGAAGATTGGAAAAAAGTTCAATTAATTAATGATAAAAGTATCATGGTAGAAAATGCTGGGAAAGGCCGTTTTATAACAATTATTTGTGCTGGTTTTTTGTACAGTGGAGATTTTTTTTATCATACAATAATGCCGTTCGTTGTTGGTAGTTTTGTTACGCCAGACAATAAAACAATCAAACCACTTGCATATCCAGTTTATGATCCACTATTTTCTGCTCAAGAAACACCAAACTATCAAATTGTTTCTACTTTACAATGGTTTGCTGGTTTTTTCATGTGTAGCATTACAATTGTTGCTTGCAGTCTTGCAGCAGTCCTTGCTTTCCATGCATGTGGACAATTGAAAATTGTCATTTCACGATTAGATAATTTTATCGATCGAAATCGTAGTTTCGATGATGTGTTAAAAAATAAAATGAGTATTATAATTGAACTTCATCTTCGAACATTACGGTAAATTTCTTTTTTCTTTCAATGCATTTATAAAAATATTATTAATTTATTTTCCTATTTTCTAGATTTATTTTACAGGTTGAAAAATTATTAAATGAAATTAATTTAATTGAATTTCTCGGCTGCTCATTTCTGATTTGTTTGACTGTTTATTATTTTTTGACCGTAGGTGAATTTTATATAAATTAATATATGAAATTAAATTAATCTGTCGAACAAATAATTTACATATAATGATTGATGGAGAATTTTAGGATTTAAAAAATTCAGATACAATATCATCAATGACCTACTGTGTTTTAGTGGTAATCTATTTGTGTTTCATTTTATTCAATATATTTTTAACGAAACAATTATAATTGACAAAAACTGAAGATCAACTAAAGATACTTTTCTTTTTTCATTGTTAATAGATCTCATTTACTTTCAATATATTTATTTTTTGTTATATCGGTGAAATGTTAACACAGCAAGTGAGTATAAAATAAAATTTATGATTTAATGTATTCTGATGTGTACAAAAGCGATACAAATATTGAAACATAATCTTACAATAATATAGGGTATAAAAGTTGGCTTGGCAGTATACAATAATGTGAACTGGTATGAGCTAACAACAAAAAACTCTCGAGGTTTGATTTTGATAATGGCAATGTCGAATATTCCAGTCAGTTTGACTGCTGGCAAAATGGTGAATTTGTCATACGCTTCATTTGCTTGTGTATGTTATCAAAAGAATATGAAAATAATTGAATCATTTAACAAAAATAATCATCTTATTATCAATTAGCAATCGAATTTCAGGTCATTAAAAGTGCCATGACGTATCTAAATATTTTACGATCTACAGCTTTATAAAAAATTATAAAAAACCAAGGAATTACAATATTTTTTTATATTACCGCAATACCCAATGATAGTCGTTCATTTTATTTTTGAATTTTTTTGTTATTGACATTTGTATTACTCGGGAAATGGTTTGGCAGTCTAATAAAGTCTTGATACAAGTGATGTGCTGCTTTTTTTAATATTTAAATACTGTTAATGCACTGAAATGATGATAATTTTTTCAATGATTATTCAAGTGATGTCAATATTAAATTTTTACAGGTTGTTAGCACATCAGCAGTACATTTAAATTTCATTCGCAGAATGATTTTATTAACCAACGATAAAAAACAGTACTTACTTATGAAATTTCGAATAATTGAATGGAGAAATGAAGTGCCACTATCTCAAATAGATCGAGTAAACGAGTAATTATTTTATAAGCGAATAAAATGATGACCGAACAAAAGTATACAACACTTGGAACCCGATAGCAAATAATTCTGTCCCGTTGTATATTGATTACCAAACGGAACATTTTTTCTTATTAACTTTTTTGTTCAGCAATTGTGAGAAAAAAGAA
The DNA here is from genome assembly GCA_030523065.1 of Aphidius colemani. NCBI lineage: Eukaryota > Metazoa > Arthropoda > Insecta > Hymenoptera > Braconidae > Aphidius > Aphidius colemani. The sequence continues at coordinate 104,897 of JAPYYR010000230.1, read as the reverse complement.
AAAAAAATGCAATACGGAGTATTTAAAGTAAAGGGTAAGTTTGTACAGACTAATTTATTAATTATGAAAAAGACAACGTGCAAAAAAAAATGAGTGCTAGGGGAAATAATAAAATTCGACAAGTGTTTTATTTCTACGTATAAAAAAAAACCTCCACCCTCTTAATTTCTTTTCCTGAGAAAAGATGAAAAAAAAAAAGTGCTATTAGCGCACGCGCCTCCATTTACAGAGTTCCGAATAAAGTTTTACCGGAGCTTGAATTAGTATAACGTGAATTACCTACCAAACCAATATGAAAAATAAATCGCAAAGTATCCCGGCATCGACCAATATTAAGTATAGTACAGAATTAAGCCGTTGGGTATTAACACTGCTTGGGATTTGGTCGGATGAAATTAACGGAAATATTATCAATAAAATACTATCAGTTGCATTGATAGTTATGTGTTATTTTATTATTTGCTTTTCGCTGGTACCTTGCGGTTTATATACGTTCATCAGTGAAAAAGATATACATCTCAAAATGAAAGCAATTGGTCCTCTAAGTTTTTGTGTTATGGCATTGAGTAAATATTTTTTATTAGTGACAAGAAAAAAAGACATTTACAATTGTTTTAAACATATTTATCATGATTGGAGACAAGTTCAATTAATTAGTGATGAAAATATCATGTTGGAAAATGTTTCTTTTATAATACCATAATGCCATTTGCAGTGGGTAGTTTTGTTACGCCTGATAATAAAACAATTAAACCACTTACATATCCAGTTTATGATCCACTATTTTCTGCTCAAGAAACACCAAATTATCAAATTGTATTCACATTACAGTGGATTTCTGGATTTGTCATGTACAGCATCACAATCGGTGCATGCAATCTTGCAGCAGTATTTTCATTTCATGCCTGTGGACAATTGAAAATTGTCATTTCACGACTGGATAATTTTATCGATCAAAATCATAATTTTGATGATGTGTTAAAAAATAAAATGGGAATTATAATTGAACTTCATCTTCGCACAATAAGGTCAAAACAACAATTCTTATCAATTCGTTTTTCTAATTACCAAAATAATAAACTTGGTGTTATTATTTTCAGATTTATTTTACGTGTTGAAGATATATTGAATGAATTAAATTTAATTGAATTCCTCGGCTGTACTTTTAATATTTGTATGCTTGTGTATTACTTCATGAGTGTACGTAAGTCATTGTATGATAAATAATTTGTTTGATTATTTATATAATCAAAATAACACGTTAAATATATACAAATAAATATTGATTGATCAAGTATTTTAGGAATTCGAAAAGGCTGAAACAATATCAACGATTACCTACTGTGTCTTATTGGTAAACTGATTTGGATTTTTTTCAAATAAACAATCAATTAATAAAATATTTTTTAAATAAAATGTTTTTATATTTTTTAATTTTCTCATAGGTTTCATTTACTTTTAATATTTTCATATTTTGCTATATAGGGGAAATGTTGACACAACAAGTGAGTTATTCAACTAAAAATACAAAGGTAAATCTATTTCAATATTAATATATTTTTTCAAATGTATATAGGGAAAAAAACTCGGCTTGGCAGCATACAACAATATGAACTGGTATGAACTAACAACGAAAAATTCTCGAGGATTAATTTTGATAATGGCAATGTCAAATTGTCCATGCAGTTTAAGTGCTGGTAAAATGACAAGCTTGTCATATGCTACATTCTGTTCTGTAAGTGTTTTATTATTAATATTTATTAAACTTGATTATTTTATAAAATTATTCTATATTAGTTCATCTTTCACTAATCAGCAATTGATTAATTTATCAGGTCATCAAATCAGCCATGGCGTATTTGAATATTTTACGATCTGTTGTTTTATAAAAATTTTATAAGCTGGCCAACTACTCACAATATTTTCAGCACTTTATTTCCTTGTATAATAATCACTTGTGTCGTGTTTCTATCTTGATAAACAACGCTCGTGATGGTGAGTGCAACTTTTGTTTAAACAATAAAAAATGTTCTACGATATTGTTTCATATTCTTAGCCATTTTTTTCATAAAACAAAGCAACATATCTGGCTTTTTTCCTACTGTTCTTATAAGTCGTCACAGCACCAAGTCTTAGGTGAATCGCGAATAAAATTTCATTAATATTAAATAAGATAGCGTGCAGCATGAATAAGCTTTCTACAAAACGAAAACAGGTGTATCATTTCTGAGTAATTTTAAAAATTCCTCCCGCTCTATATCTTCGAGGAAACAATGGATAAAGAAAAAAAAAATTATATCAGCGCGCGCGTCTAACATAAGTAAAATGTTTGCTTATAATAAAAAAATTTGCTTAATTCAGTATAACGTGAATATCCTACCGAACAAATATGAAAAATAAATCGATTATATTAGAAAGAGTTTCGGTATCGACTGAAGAAAATATAAAGTACAGTACAAAACTAAGTCGTTGGGTATTAACACCACTTGGAATTTGGTCAAATAAAAATAACAAAAATTTTATCAATCGAATATTATCAATCGTATTAATATTTACTTGTTATTTTCTAATTCTATTTTTAATTGTACCATGCAGTCTTCATACATTTATCAATGAAAAAGATCCACGTATTAAAATGAAGATGATTGGTCCATTGAGTTTTTGTTTGATGGCAATAAGTAAATTTAGTTTTTTAGTGACAAGAAAAAAAGACATTTATAATTGTTTTAAACATATTTACCATGATTGGAGACAAGTTCAATCAATTGATGATGAAAATATTATGTTGGAAAATGCTGGAAGAGGCCGTTTTATAACAATTCTTTGTGCAATTTTTATGTATGGTGGTGGCTTTTTTTATCATACAATAATGCCATTTGCTGTTGGTAGTTTTGTTACGCCTGATAATAAAACAATTAAACCACTTACATATCCAGTTTATGATCCACTATTTTCTGCTCAAGAAACACCAAACTATCAAATTGTTTTTACGCTACAATGGTTTGCTGGATTTATTATGTACAGCATTACAATCGGAGCTTGCAGTCTTGCAGCAGTCTTTGCTTTCCATGCCTGTGGACAATTGAAAATAGTCATTTCACGTTTAGATAATTATGTTGATCGTAATCAAAATACTGATGGTGTGCTAGAAAAAAAAATGGCTGATATGATTGAGCGTCATCTTCGTACCTTACGGTAAAAGTAATTATTTTATTTTATTTATAACTAATCAAAATAATAATTATCTCATTAAGTTTTGAGTTTTTATTTTTAGTTTTATCGTACGTGTTGAAGAAATATTAAATGAATTGAATTTAATTGAATTTCTTGGATGTACATTTAATATTTGTATGCTTGTTTTTTACTTTATGAGTGTAAGTGAGAATTTAAATATATTTTTGATTTTATTATTTATTAATTTATTAATGCATAATAAATTTTAGGAATTTGAGAAAGCTGAAATAATTTCAACCATGACTTATTGTGTTTTATTGGTAAATTATTTTTTAATTCTTCAAGTAACAATGTAATGATAAAATTTTTAAATCAAATATACCTTTTTTTCTTTCGCTATCAATAGGTCTCGTTCACTTTTAACATATTTATATTTTGTTATATTGGTGAAATGTTGACACAAGAAGTAAGTATATTATAAAAATTATAAATAAGTTTTTTGATCGAAATTTAAAATAATATATAGGGTAAAAAAGTTGGATGGGCAGCATACAATAACATCAACTGGTATGAACTATCACGTAAAAATTCCCGCGGAATAATTTTGATAATGGCAATATCAAATAATCCGCGAAGTTTAAGCGCAGGTAAAATGACTAGTTTGTCTTATGCTACGTTTTGCTCTGTAAGTATTTTTGTTTTTATAAACAATTTTATAAAAATAATTGTACTGATTCTAATTAGAAATTAATTTAATTTCAGGTTATTAGATCGTCGATGGCATATTTAAATATTTTACGAACCGTTGTATTGTAACTGATTTTTATATATTTATTTATTTTATTTACCCATTACTTAATTACTTGCATCAAAATTTTTACAACATGTAAATTGTTATTAATAATTTATTCCAATTACACAAACAATTATTATTAAACCAATTTGAAAATTATTTCATCAAAAACACAGTCAGCACAAATACATACATTACATACATTTACTATGTAAAACACGTCTGTAAGCTTGAACATACGATAGGTTTCACTCTGTAGTTCTTCAAGTACTAATTCAACAAATTTATGGGGTTGATGTGAGCTTTTAAAACGCATGCGTTATATTTTTTCTGTTCATTTAAAACCTATTATTTTATTGATGGCTTTCTTTCTCCCTTTTTTTGGTTTCTCATTTAAAAGGGTTCATGTTTCCAGTATACTCTGACTTTCTATAGAAACAACAATGAATAATAAAGTATTCGGAAAATTTGAACAGTTACAAGATGTTGAAAAAATAAAAGAATCGGACATAAAGTATAGCACCGAAATGTGCCGATGGATTTTAAAACCATTGGGAGTATGGCCATCAAATTCAAAGCTTTTTTTTTCAATATTAATAATTATATATTATTTTTTCATAAGTTTTTCACTTATTCCAATGACTTTATATGCTTTTTTCGGTGAAAATGATATTAATTTACGGCTTAAATGTATCGGTCCAATAAATTTTTGTTTAGTTGGAATGTGTAAGTATACAATATTGTTATTAAAGAAGAAAAACATAAGTGACTGTATAGATCATATAAATTATGATTGGAATCAAGCGGTAAGCAATCATAAAGACCGCAAAGTTATGATTACTAAAGCAAAGCTTGGCCGGTTGATTATTATAATATGTACGACATTTATGGCAAGTGGCATAATATTTTATCAAATCATAATACCCGTAACTGCTCCACGAATTATAACCCCAGATAATAAAACAATTCGTCCATTTGGTTATCCTGTTTATCAGCCATTGATACCAGTGAAATATCAATCTGTAATTCATCTTGTTATTGATATTGTTCAATTAATGGGTGGCATTACAGCTGGTACAATTGCAATTGGTACATTCAGTATTTCAGCTGTGTTTGCATTACATTCATGTGGACAATATGATATTGTTAATTTACGAATATTAAATTTTGTTGATAAATATCAAATTAAAAATAATATATCTAATAAAGAAACTGCTGAAATTGTTGAACTTCAGATACGAATATTAACGTGAGATGAACGGCTTCATAATTTAGTCATCATGTTTGTTTATTGACATTTTTTTTTTTTTTTTATTTATTTCAGATTCATTCAACAAATTGAAAATATTTTAAATGAAGCATGTTTATTTGAATTTTTAAGTTCTACAACCGGAATTTGTGTTATTTTGTTTTATCTTATGACTGTAGGCTTAAAATGTACTATCATGAAAAATAAAATATTTCAATTCGTTTAATTGATTTCTAGGAAATTCAACAAGCCGAAAATTTTGCAGTAATTGCTTATTTTTTTCTTCTTTCATCTTATGTTTTTAATATATTTATACTTTCTTACATAGGTGAAAAATTATCACAACAGGTAAATCAAATATATTAAAATATTATTTATAAATAAAAAACTATAATAATAATAATAATTTAGTTATATTATATTACATATTTGAGGCTCAAGATGTTGGTTCAACAGTATGTCTGATAAACTGGTATGAATTACCACCAAAAACAGTTAAAAATTTCATATTAATTCTTTTAATGTCAAAATATCCAAATACTTTAACAGCAGGAAAAATTATACCATTGTGTTATTCAACATTTTGTGGTATTATTAAAACAGCACTTGCATACTTAAATATTTTACGAGCTGTAGTTTAAATGAACTTTTTTACTCAAAAATAATTATCGATAATGATCATGGCAATGAATACTCACATAATATTGTATTTCACTATTATCAAAATGTAAAATTAAATAAACATTTTTCATTAATTTTCTCAACAAGTTAGCCATATTTACTAGTAAAAACTTTTAGCAATTTTATTTTAACAATTTACTTATTCCGAATAAAGAATACCACATATAAAAGACGAGTGAACTCAACGTTTTAAAAATAATGAAAGACAATTTGAAGTGATGGTATAAGAAAGCCACCCTCTGCACCGACACACCCTATGATAATTTAATAAGCCTTCCTGGAAAGTGAATCTTTCGCGAAGCTATTACCGGTAAGTTTCACCTCACTCCAAAATAATTACAGCATGAAATTATAATATAAAAAAAAAAAAAAAAAAAAACAACTTGACAACCCTTTAAAACACATTAAACAAATGTGAGAATCTACAACTGTTGAGAAAAAAAATTATTATCAAAAAAAGCATGCGCAAAAAAATGAACTGACTTGAGCATTTAATTCATTCTCTCGATGAATCAACTGCTACAGTAGTTGTATTTTCACCTGAACGTGAAAGTACAAAAGTAATAATGAAAAATAACAAGTGCAATGACAATAAAAGTTTTGTTAATGCATTATTATATACAAAATATATATTTAACATACTCGGCGCTTGGCCATCTGTGTTTGATAACTCATCATATAAAAATAAAATAATATCATTAATAATATTGATATTTAATTTTACTTCAATAATATTTTTATTAATTGTCAGTATAATATTTGCAATAGATGTCAGCAAGGATGCAACAACAGCAATACTATTTTTAATGACAACAGCATTTAAAGCATCATGTTTAATTAAATATACATTGATACTATATCGTTCTGATTTAATTAAATCTTGCATTGAGTATTCAAAAATATGTTGGTTAATTGCTGAAACAAATGAAGAAAAAAAAATACTCATTCAATCAACAAATTTTGGCAATAAATTAATAATAATAAGTGCTATCTTTTTATATTCAGCTGGTTCATTTTATGTTTTTTTTTTGCCACTTAATGGTGTCAAAAAAATTGATAAATTTAATAGATCAATGAGAAATTTACCATATCCTGGCTATGATAGATTCTTTAATAACATTTATAGTACTCCAAACTATGAAATTTTATACTTTTGGATGACGTTAACTGCTATTGCCAATTACACAGTTGTTATTGGTGCAAATAGTTTAGCAGCAATATTTGAAACTCATGTTATTGGATTAATTGAAATAATAATGTTACGTTTTAAAAAACTTATTGACATCGATAAAAATAATAGTGATGTTGAATTTGATAAAAAGTTTTCAAATATTATAAAATTTCACGTGACAGCAATCAAGTAAGTTCAAGCTTATAATTCAATAATTGTTTTCATTTAATTTGTTTTTTTTTTTTTTATATTTAAAAAATAGATTTGCTAAAAATATTGAAAAATTATTGAGTGAAATTTGCTTATTGGAAGTTATTCTTTCAACAACTATCATATGTTTTTTGGAATACTACATTATGCTGGTAATTAATAGTAATTGATTTACATATTCAAATTATTAATTATATTTTTTAATTAATTATAGACATGGAATAAACGTGATTATTTAGGTTGTTGGACTTTTGTATTATTGATTCTTTCATTGTCTTTCAGTGTTTTTATATTTTGTTATATTGGGCAATGTTTACAAGACAAGGTAATTGCTATGGGATGAAGAAAAACATATGTAAATTCTGTTTGTTTTTTTTTTTGTACAAGTACTATAATAAAATAATTATTACAGTGCCAATTATTGAAAGACAAAGCTTATATTATAGATTGGTATAAAGTATATGAAAAAAAAATTCTTGCTCTTGTTTTATTTATTGCAATGGCTGAGTCACCTCAAAAATTATCAGCCGGAGGTGTTCTGGATATGTGTCTTAGAAGTTACGGTGAGGTAAGTATGTAAAAAAATTTAATTAACACTCAAATTGATATATAGTTTAATTATTATTATCGATTAAATTTTAGACTATCAAATCGTCTTTTGTATATTTTAATTATTTAAGGACAATGACATAATTCAAAATCGTAAGTGAGGATTTATAATCAGACTTTTGCAAAGTAGAACTCAAGAAAAAAAAACAAACAATTATTGTATACCAAAAATGATTCTTTAAAGAAAATATCATAAATAAACCATAATAGTTATTAATTTCATTTCAATTTAGTTTCATTTAAATGACTACCTACACAATAAAATGTATATTTCATAAACATTTTACTTTAGTGAACCTAAATATGATAAATTTTACAACAACAAAGATTATAAAATTAAAAAATAATGTTTACTTTTTTTAAAAAAAATATGAAAAAAAAAAAAAAATAATGACAATCTTAATAGCTATATGTTTTTTTTTTCACTTTATTTTTTTTTCATTTTAATAAAAAACAATTTCATATTATAATACGACAATTTATGTATAATACAAATTAATGCTACAGCATCATACATGTTTTTCAAATAATTATTCAACATTATACTAATTAATATTTGATTATTAATTGTAGAAGAGTGATACCTAAAACGATAATGAAAAAAATAAAATATAATATATCATAATAAAAATTACAGTCTTTTAAAATAAAATTCATAATATGGGTATCACACGTTATTTAAAAATTAATTTAAATCAAGATTGAATTGAAAAAAAAAATAAAAAAAAAAAACAAATTTTCATCTTTATAATTTTTCCTCTCTTTTTTTTTGTAAAAATACTGACTTAATTGAACAAATAATGGATTTATGATCCTCGTAGATGACATAACAACGTCTTTGATATTGATTATAATATTTTTTCCTTTTTTTCAACTACAATTTTTTCATACGTATGAACATTGATCACAAGTATTTTTTTTAGACATTAGTAATAAACCGTATAAGATTTTAACAGTCACAAAAATGAAGAAAATTGAATCAGACACATTACAAAGTACGTCTGATTAATTAATATATTCTTATGATAAATATATTGAAATTTCGAAAATGTAATTGTATAAATATAATATACAATTACAATCAATATCGAACCGTGTTAATATATATCTTATGACAAACTATCAACCTAAAGTATCACTTGATAATAAAATTTTTAAAAAATTAATAATAATATTAAATAAAAAATAAAATAATATTCATATAAGAAAATAATAGTAATAATAATTCGCACCTCTCATATAATTGTTTTGTTTTTAAATGTAATATTCGACTTGTTTTTCTTATTTTGAAGAGATGAATGTCAATGAGATATTGTCACAGGTTTTCAACCTTAATTTATGATTTTTAATCAGCTGGATAAAAACGTAAAATAGCTCTTCCTTGAATTTCTGAATGGCAGAGTTTATGAACAACATCCATTGCTTGTTCAGCTGGATAAACAGTGTGTGGTGGTGGTTCAATTTCACCACTTGATACAAGTTGTACAAGTTTATTAAGTTGTTCAAGTGTACCAGGTTCAACTGGTTTTATATTTTGATCACGTTCTTCAGCAAGTCGACAAAATTTTGGCAATAAACGATCAGCAACTTCTTTTATGACAAATACAACACCACCTTTTGTTAAACATTGCATACTACGATGTAAACTTCTTGATGTTGTACCAAAATCAATTACAATATCAACTGGGCCCTGGCATGCATCCATTGTTCTTTCGATCAATTGTTTTTCATAAAGTCCCTCGTTCCATTCGACAACATTAACTCTATAAATTAAAATAAATTATATTTATTAATCCAATACATTATATAATTTAAATAACAATAATATAAAATACATTGACAAGTTTTATTTACCTCTGAAATTCTTGTGCCATTTTTAAGCCATCATCTTTAAGTGATGCTATTGTTATTGTAACTTTACTCTGCATATTACTAAAATAGTAAGCAGCAATTCTAAGTGCCCAAAGTGCCAATCCACCGGTACCAACAATGAGTATTTTACATACACAATTTTCATCACGTTCTCTAACCAATTGCTATAAATAAAATAATAATTTTTAAATTAAAAAAATATTTATCAATAATTTAAAATTAAAATAAATACCTGAACATGTTCATGTGCAGCAAATACAGTATTCATAGCAAGAAGTGCACCAGCAGGTAACATTGCAGCGACACTCAATGATACATTATCTGGTATTTTAATGAGATATTTTAAATCATGAACAACAAGATATTCAACGTAACCATTTGGTATGCCATCAAATGGATATAATATAACACGATCACCAACATTATATCCACAATCATCATTAACACAAGTTCCTAATGATTCAACAATACCAGCAACTTCATAACCAGGAAATAATGCTGCATCACGAAATCCATGTTGTGATAATGATACTGGTAAATCACCTTCAACTGATGTTTCTGTTATTAAACTATTTGTACTTGAGTTTGATGTTAAACTTGTTAAACTTGGTGAACGTCTTGGTATGTAACATGCACCAGCACAAACAATACGTATTCTTGCACCATGAGTTGGTACATCTGGTACTGGTACATCAAAACTGAATACACAATCACGTCCAGTTACATTTGGACTCTCAATTGATAATTGACGACAGAGTTTGTTCATTTTTGTTGTTTCTCTGCAAATAAACATATTTAAAAATTAGATATTATTCTGAAATTATTATGTTATTTTGTTGAGACAAATTTCTGTACCCATTATATAGAGAACGCACTGCATGAGCAGGCTGGGTTATTGGTGCCACCTCAACTGGCATATTTTTATTTATTTTTACTTTTCTAACAACGAAAATTACAAATTTCTAATTACGAAAATAATAAAAAATCGAAATAGTAATAATCGAAATAGTAATAACACTTGAATGTTTGTTTTTTTTTGTATAACGTATTATGTTTTTTTTAATGTTTGTAACTCTTTTTAGAGTTATAGAAACCAGCTGTTGAATGGTATACTAAAGCGAGTGCCACCAAACAATTTGCTTTTATAGGAGCTAAAAGACTTTGAGTTTGGTTGGGGAAAAATTTATATATATTTATAATCAAGTGGGGATAAACTGGACGAACACTCGCAATATGCGTGCTAACAGACTGATGTTGGTATTTTTATTATTTTATTCATTTTACAACTCTTTCTTGCTTAATTATTTATTTATATTTTTTCTCTTTCGTTTAGATTTCATAGCACGCATCACGTTCCGGTTTAAGTCATGACTTTAACTACTATAAACTCAATGTAAAAAAAAAAAATTAACATTTAAAAATATAAACAATCACTGTAATGATGTTTAGAAAAAAACATATTATCAAACGTTACCATATCAAATGAAAGAAAAAAAAATCTAGTATTATATAAATTTTATTTTTAAATGTTGAAAATTAATATACTATTTTTGGCCTTTTTTACTATGATAAACAAATATTAATTAAGGACATTTTAAATTTAAATATTATCAAGTCATTTTTATTCTCTAGCCTAGAGCATGATTTTTTATTGTTTTGGTTTTGACTATTTAGGTCATATTTGTTTTGATTTTTTATAGTTACAAAGTTCAGCTTTTGTTTATTCATTTGCTGATGTTTTTTATTATAAATATCATGATAAACTATTTTAAAATATCAACAATAATTTAAAATACATTTTTTTTATGAAATAATAATAATAAAATTTATGTTAAAATTATATTCAAAATAAATCGAAATTTCTAGGTTTTTGCAAATGATAAAAATAGCATTGCTATAGTTAATTTTTATAATAAAACTATTCAACAATTTTCTAACATAAAATTATATTAGTGTATTATTTATTTTTTCAAATTGACATCATCACACAATAGTTAAATGCATTTAAAAATGATTCAACTTGACATAGAACATAAAAGGTGAAATACTTGTTTTTATTATTAAAATAATGTTCAAGCCAAATGTATAAACAATATATTTTGCAAGAATATATAAACAATATCATAATCACTTGTTTACGCCAACTGGGTATTTTTGATAATCATCATTATCAAGATATCATTCAAGTGGATAGAATTTGAAATAAAAATATATCACTATCAAAAGAAAAAAAAAAAAAAAATGCATAATAACAATATTACTTATTAAATCATTGAAGTACTGACTACTGATAAAATGATAAATTCATTTTATATTTAATTTCAACTAAAATATAATTTCATAATTTAAAAACAGCTGAAATTATTAATTTTTTCTTATTTTTCTAGGCAATTATTGTTTAATTGAGATTTAGATAAAGTCATCAGCAGGCGTGTCAAATAAAAATATACATATAAATAACTACTGTTTATTGATAAAGAAATACAAATATAAACTTGAGATAACAATATTATTTACCAAGTGATTATAAAGCTGATTATTATTAATCAAAACTTAAATTATAACGTAAATTTTACATTACTGTCGTATTATTTCATTATTTTTCTATCAAAAAAAAAAAAACTGGGTTGTAAATTACTGTAATCATTTCGACAGAGTAAAATCGAAATTGATGATTCAGCCAGTTGTTTACTATATGGAAAATATTTTTCTCGTTTATTCTTTTCTAAAAATAAATCATCCAATTGGATAGCAATAATATTTATACGCAAATTAAATTTTCAAAATATGTGTATTTATCAAATTCAACATTATAAGAAAAATATACTCAAGGCTGTTTTTTTTTCTATTTTGAAGCAATAAAAATATGTAAATTTCCAGTAGAATATATATATTTTTAATTGAAAGAATAATAATAATAATTTTTGATGATAAACAACGTGAGGCTTTGTTGATCATTGATCATACCTTGAAATAGAAAAAAAAAAAAAAAATTTGAAAATTTTAGAAATAGATTGAAGCAGTATAAAAAAATAAGAAAAAAAAACCTGATGATGAGAAAGTGCATGACAACACATTGGTTGAATATAAAAGTAATAAAAAAAAATTTTTTTTATTAGAGAAAATAAAAGGGCCATGGATCAAGGGGTTAGATGGGTAAGAGGAGAAAAACGACGGTCGATGCCGTTGTTCAGTCGCACGAGCATATCACGTGTATATCAGCGAGTAACCGCGTGTTCACTTAGCTCTGCCTCCAGCTCTTAACAAAATATAAAATATATTTTATCTTGGTAAACTCGTTTTATATTCTATCTCACGTAAAGTAAGCATTTACAAATTAACTGTCATTTTAAAACTCAACTGGGGGGCATTAGACTCTCTTTCGATAATTTTTATTTATTTGTTTAATTTGTCCAAATAATAAATAATAAATCAATATGACAAAACATATATGCATGTTATCATAACTCGTTGATAAAAATTGCACTAAAAAAATAAAAAATTAATTAATATGTTGTTGAGAAAATAAAAAAAAAAGTATTGTTTATTTATTGAAAAAATAATAGCAGACGTATTACAGTGTTAAATGAAATTTAATTTCAGACAAAAGTTCATTTCTATTATTTTTTTATAAGTGAAAATTAATTAGGACATTTAAATTTAGAATATATCATTATAACTGATGTTTTGATTGCTTCAAAGTACAATATTATTTTATTTTAATTACATAATAGATAAAAATTGTTTTCCTAAAATAATAGAGTAGTTGAATAATTTAAATTTTAAAAAATATATTTTATTATTTAAATATTCTAATAAATATAGAGATAATTAGCTCTAAAAAATAATTATTTTTTTCCTATGATAAAGTCAAACACTCAAGTATTTGAACACTAAAATGTTAAATAACATGTTACGTTTGCACTAATGAAATAATACAAGGACAATAATAATTAAAATTTGCATAATTTGTATTGTTTTTATTTTACATAAATTAAATTCATTACAAAAATATATTTTTATATAAGAAAAAAAAACATATATAAAAAGAATATTGATTTATAATACGTGTAACTGTTTAAACAAGGAAAAAAAAATTCCTTTTATCCTCCAAGTAGATTTTATTTGTAAATGGGTTGAATATGTCATGTAAATGAATATAAATAACTGAATAAATTTAAAAATATAAATTCTTTACAGTTAATGTTTTTTTTTTTAATTAAGGAAAAATCAAATCATTGATAAGAAAAATATATCAATGAAAATAACATATCATTATTTTACCAAGAAAAAAATATAGGTCATTGAAAAATATTTGATTTGTTCAAAAAATAAAAAGCCTAAAAAACTGGTTTTAAAAATATACTACATCAAGCTTCATTGAATAATTTTTTAAAAATAAAACCAATGATTTTTTTGATTAAATTTGGTTTTATTTGACATCAAGTCAAATAGAAAATAAATATATACAATCTTTTATTGTTATTAATTCAATTTTAAATACAATAAATAACAAAGATTAATAAAAAAAAAAGAGAGATAACACGATAACTAAATTGATATCGATTTATCAACTAAATAGTATATTTAATTTATCCTGTAATTATTATATATTAAAAGATAATAAATATTTTTTAATATATAACTCAAAACACTCATCTGATTGATTCAATTTAAAACAAACAAATAAAAATAATGTATTTATCCACAAATATAAAATGATAAAGAAAAATTCAATTGTTTTAATTAAACATAAACAAAGAAGTCAGATAAAGTAATGTTTTTTTGATTAAATATAAATATAAATGTGATAAAATCATTAAAAATTAGAAGCTTTAAATAAGCTTTATATATAGAATAACTTTAAACAATGAAATAACAAAGAAACATTTTTTTAAAAATGCAGTTGCAAGCCCTGGATCATCAGTTCATCGACCTCATTTATTCTGCGCAAAAGCTGAGGTATAGTTTATAACGAAAAAAATAAATAATAATGACAACAACAACAGACAAATATTAATAATAAATAGAAGAATAAAGAATATATATTTTTAAAATAATTGCAAATGAATATTTACACATTCAATGACCTTGAATATATATTTGTTGACAGACAATGAAACACGTATGATTCATACACACCTATTCTTTGTTCTTTGTATTTACTCGTTTTTCATTTGAGTACTTATTTTATTGGAATAAACCAAATATAGATAGTATCATCATCATAATATTTATACACATAAATACTCAAATTATAATCAAGTATTTAAATGAAAAAAAAAATCAAAAAAATACGCGCTCATTTATACAGCTTAAGAAAATAAATTACAAATTGAATTTTAAATCAAAAATAAAAATGATTAATTACTTTTTAATAATAATAAATAATTAATCATTTATTTTTTAGTTTGATTTTTTTTTTTTTTTGTAATATAATTTGTAATAATCAAAGTTTTAAAATTATTTTTATGATTTAAATTTTGTATAAAGCTTTAAGTTGCGTGTGTGATGTTTTTGATAATAATTAATTTCACCTTGAGTTATAATGTTATATAAAAATTGTCAATTGAGCTTTGCCGACTCTCTCAACTGAATGAAAAATTTGTTTTTATATTCAAACACTTTAATTTATAATGACTTGAATTGTGATTTATTATTTTATTAATTAATTTATAATGAAATTACTGTAGGTGTTAAAAATGGTATTTTAACAGATGATAATATATACAACACCATCATAACTGTATAAAGAAAATTTTTTATTTTTATATTTTCATGTAAATTATTGAAAAAATATAAAAATAATTTACTGTATATTTTAAATCAATACATTTCAAGTTGTTTATTTAAAAATAGAATAACAAAATTTCATATAAAACATCTTGTTTTTCTACAAAGCTAAATAGCTGAATAAAAATTTTTAATATACAAGTATGTATTTCTAAAAACTAATAATTATAAGATTTTATTAGTCATAAAATAAATTCTATTAATTAAATAACAAAGAACACTATTATCGATCTTGTCTACTCGCATATGACGTAGTAAAAATACTTGTAAATAGCCAGCTGTCAATTGAACTTTTGTATTTAATAAAAACAAAGAAAACTGTCAGCTACAAAGATTATTTTTAAAAAAATGTTCTAAATAATTAAACTTCATTATTTATTTTTAATTGTTATTAAATTTTAAACTTGTTAATAATCTGTTGTTTTAATTTTATTACTTACTTATTTACAAATCACTCCAGAGATTTTTTTTACAAAACTTGACGACACCCTCGTCACGAGATGAACACGAATGATGTTGACACTTGCTTATTATTTTTTTCAATGAATTATTAATATTTGTTTTGTTATTTTCATGTGAATAAGGGTATATTTTTTAATTCAAATATTTAATTAGATATTTATAATGAAATTTCTTTTTTGAGTTTTTATATAATATAATTGTATATAATGATGCTGAATAAATATTTTAAATGTGTTACTGAATATATAGTGAATGGTTTTTGTGCGATCTGTAATGTCGAGTATTCACAATGGAGAATTTTTTTAAAGGGGTCGTGTATCTTGAAGGAGAGGGCGCATCATGGAGACCAACTAATGCGCCGACTCTGATATTGCCTCCCCCTTATCACCCACTTTTATCATGAACACTATACATTGCCTCCCATCCCGGTTTTGTCAACCAATCAATTTTGTACTTTTAAGCATAGTCAATAATATTTTTAATTTTATTTTTCGTTGTTCTTTTAGTCAGAGATGTGTCCTCATTTTTTTCATCAAGATATTACTATGATGATATCATTAATCCATATGTTAATAAGTAAAATCAACGCACTTTGTTTCTTATCTTTTTAAATTTTATACACGTGCTATTTTTTTTTTCAAATTTATTTATTATATTTGTTTTTGTCATTTAAAATGGGAACACAGATAAAATTTGATTTTTAATTTTATTTTGTGTTATAATTTTTTTTTGTGTCTTATTATTTGTTTTAGATCGAAAATATAATCGGGTCTATTTGAATTTTGAATTTAAAATATTCGAACGATGGGAAGCTTCTATGTTTGACGATTGATGGCAGCACCGGATGGACAAATATATTTTTTTAAACCGAATATGATTTTATTATCTTTAAAAATAACTAATTCATATTAATAATTATTTAATCAATTTTTTTTTTAAATTTAAAAATAAAAGATAAAACATGATTTAATCTGAATTCATTATAATTTTATATTTACTGCATTCTCTGTAGTTTTTATTTAAAAAACTTACACTTATTTATAAATAGAAATAAAAAAAACAATCATTACTATTACAAAATACAGTAAATAATGAAAATTCTTACTTTTTTCGATTAAAACACAAATAACAATAATAATAAAAACTATATATATTTCCTATTGATCACTATTGATATAAAAAATTATCATCAATGCTCAATAAAATTTTCGCATTAAAATTCTTTGTTAATCTGCAAGTAATTGAAAAAAAATTATAAATGTTAATAGAAATTCAAAAAAATATAGTTTGATTGGTCAACATCGGAATAGAAAAAAAAAATTATTTCTCACGTAAAAATATAAAACACAAGGTGTATTGAAGAAATTCATTAGTATAATTATTTTCAAGTCACAAAGCAACACCGATTATAAAACCAACATTAAAAATATTTTTAAATTGAAATCAATTTTATCATCGATCTATTTAAATTATTAAAAAAATTATAGAAATGGTATGAATTAAATATTTCTATTTATATAAATTAAAAAATCATAAGCATAAATTGAAAAAAAAAAAAAAAGTTATAAAATATTAATTTAAAATTAAACAGCGAGATAAATAATAGGAATTTGTTCATCAACTTAATAAAAACTAATTTTACAATAAATTAATTAATATATTTTTATTATTATTAAGTGATGAATGCATATATATTTGTGTGTATGAATGATTGAATGTGTATGCGAGTAAATTGTGTCAACTTGGTTGAATAACGCGCATGTCCACTCAGGTCAGTCGTTGTCGACAAGTCTTATATTAAAGATCTAATCTTAACAATGATCATTCATTTATCTAAAAAACATTGAAGCATCAAGACCTTGGCACTTATTTGACAATTCTACTTTTGATCTAAATTATAATAACAATATAATCATCATCATCATCATCATCATCATTACAGATATTAATTTTGTTGATTGCAGTTTGCACGTCAAGGTGTACGACAGATCAATTGTCACTTGATACCTGGTAAACAAGGTAATATAATAATTTAAATTTACTACAACTTTCATTTTAAACTTTCTCTTAAATATCAAATTCCAATTTATCCATGTGTAAAAAATGTAATTTATATTACTGTTTATTAGATAAAAATATAATAAAAATGCCTTGTCCATTTTTAACACGTTTATCATCAAATTACATACGTAATTATGGTGCATCTGTTGTAATGAATTATCGTCAACATTGTCCAGTTATGTCACGTTTATCAAGTACACTTGTTGATACAAAGAATGATGATAAAATTCATAATACAACAATAAATCAATGTCCATTTTTATCAAAAGAAAAAGATGCTGTTAAAGAAGCAAGTCCAGCTGTTGAAGAAGATATTATAAACGTTGATAAAAATAAAAAATTTCCATATGAAGAATATTTTAATAAACAAATACAAAAAAAAAAAGAAGATCATTCATATCGTATATTTAAAAAAGTTAATCGTTTAGCTAAAGAATTTCCATCAGCAATTGAATATACATGTGGTGAAAAACCAATAACAGTATGGTGTTCAAATGATTATTTGGGCATGTCACGTCATCCAGTCGTCATAAATTCAGTACAAAAAGCACTTGATAAATATGGTGCTGGTGCTGGTGGTACACGTAATATATCTGGAAATTCAATTGGTCATGAAGAGCTTGAAAAACGTGTAGCTTTGTTACATGATAAAGAAGCTGGTTTATTATTTACATCATGTTTTGTTGCAAATGATTCAACCCTATTTACACTTGCTAAAATATTACCAAATTGTCATATATTTTCTGATTCTGGTAATCACGCATCAATGATACAAGGTATTAGAAATAGTTGTGTGCCAAAACATATATTTCGTCATAATGATACAATACATTTAGAAAAATTATTATCAAGTGTTGATAAATCAATACCAAAAATTGTTGCATTTGAAACAGTACATTCCATGGATGGTAGTATATGTCCCCTTGAAGAAATGTGTGATATATCACATAAATATGGTGCATTAACATTTATTGATGAAGTACATGCTGTTGGTTTATATGGTAATTGTGGAGCTGGTATTGGTGAACGTGATAAAGTGTTACATAAAATGGATATTATATCTGGTACACTTGGTAAAGCATTTGGTAACGTTGGTGGTTATGTGGTTGGTACATCTAAATTTATTGATATGATTAGAAGTTATGCTGCTGGTTTTATATTTACAACATCATTACCACCAACTGTATTGTATGGTGCACATACTGCTATTGATATATTATCATCAGATGAAGGAAGACTATTGAGAAAAGAACATCAACAAAATGTTGCATATATGAAAAATAAATTAACACTAGCTGGTCTTCCTCTTGAACAATCACCATCTCATATCATTCCAATCAAGGTATAATATATTTTTATTATTTTGTTTCTTTATACATATATTTATTAACTTTATGCATATGTTTATTTTTTAGATCGGTGACCCACAACTTTGTACTCAAATTGCTGATACTTTGTTACGTGAAAAAGGTCATTATGTTCAGGCAATAAACTATCCAACCGTTGCCAAGGGTGAAGAAAAATTACGTCTAGCACCAACTCCAAAACACACTCAAGATATGATGGATCAATTTGTGCAGGACACCCTTGAAGTTTTTCACAATTTAGATGCTCCAATAATCATTAAAAATCCAAAAGAATTACCAAGAGCAATATCAGTACATTGACAATAATTTTAATTAAAAAATACATGTTGTTGTTGTTGTTGTTGTTGTTACATGCAATAGAATATTATATTTACAAAAAAACAGAATTTTATTTATCAAAAATAGAAATAATTCAAATAATTATAACTCAATAGATAACTTAAATTATCATAAAAAAAGAACATCACAATAAAACAAGATTTAATCAAATTAAATTAATATTTTGTTGAATTTTATTCTTAATAAACCTTTATTTATACATTTTATAGTTTAATTAACATTTTTGAAAGTCATTTTTTGACGTTGAAAATTTAAATTGCAAAGTACATTGACGTTTTTTTTTTCTACTTGTTATATAATGCTAAATTGAGTCAATAAACATTGTTTTTTTTTTATTTTATTGGTTCATTGCGTGTTTATGATAAATGATGATAAAACATTTTCTGTAACTGCAAAGAGTTCAAGGAAATCCACTACTGTAATTGTCAGCTATATAATGATTTTTTTTTTCGTTCAATATTGATATGACATTCTCTAATTGTATATTCAATGAATTGATTGAAAATACTGCAAGTCAATATCAAATCATTTGAAGGCTTGAAATTAGAAAAATTATTTAACTAAGTCAAATGATAATATTTTAAAATAAATTAGACACACATGCGCAGAAAATAGAGAAAGAAAATAAAAAATGGAGTGCAAATCAGTGTAAATAACTTACTAAATTTACAAATCAGCTGAGTTTAGAAAATTACCAATGAAAATTACAATGTGATTTGTGTCTGACATATCTGACACATACAATGTACAAATAAACACCAACAATTGATATTATCTAAACAAGAATGCCAAATAAACGAGGATAAAAATCTCATTAAACAAATCTGTATTTAAAATAGAGTGATATTATTAAAAATTTAAATATCATCAAATGCAAGAGGCTATATAAAATGACAAATAATTTTTTAAATTTTATAAAACCATTTATTGTATTATTCTATGGATATGCAAGAATAATATCATGCATATTGGTATCAATATTTCTACTGTCATATTGCTTACATCCAGATCGTTTTGCATCACATTATAATTATGTTAAAGCTGAAAATATACCTGATGAGTTAGAAAAAGCATATGAACAACGTGATAATTCATGTACAATAAAAATAAATGGTAATCGTGGTTCAGATTTATTGTATCCAAATAAATATCCACATGAAGATCCAAGTGTTATGGCTAGAAGACTTGGTATATTACCTGGGGGACAATGGAAACCACATAATTGTCATCCACAATTTAATGTTGCAATAATTTTACCATATCGTAATAGAGATGTACAATTAGCAATATTTATGAATTATATTCATCCATTTCTTCAATTACAAAATTTAGATTATAAAATATTTGTCATTGAACAAAGTCCAATGCGTGAATTTAATCGTGCTAAATTATTTAATGTTGGATATAAAGAAGCAACAAAAATAAGTAATTTTCATTGTTTTATATTTCATGATATTGATTTAATACCACAAAATCCAGATAATATTTATGCATGCAGTAAAATGCCAAGACATATGAGCTCAAGTGTGAATACATTTAGATATAATTTACCATATACTGGATTATTTGGTGGTGCTACTGCAATAACAAGAAAAGTATTTGAAAAAGTTAATGGTTTTTCAAATGTTTATTATGGCTGGGGTGGTGAAGATGATGATATGTATTCAAGATTAAGAAACAAAGGCTTAGAGGTAAGCTATAAAACTATTATTCATCATTATTAAATTTAATAATTTTGTTTCTTTGTCATTTAGGTAACACGTTTTGCTCCAAATGTAGCACAATACTACATGTTAACACATAAAAAAGAAACTCCAAGTAATGCAAGATATGAAAGACTTCAAAATGGAGAACAAAGATTTGATACTGATGGCATCAGTAATTTGGAATACAAAGTATTAGATCATGAATTACGTCCTTTGTATTTGTGGATACTTGCTGATGTATAAATTCAATTATTATATTAACTGGAGAACAAGTAGAATGATTATTTTAATAATATATCTAATTTTATAAAATTGTGATTATCAAGAACCTCATGATTTATGTACTCAATATATTATCGAACAAATTTATTTTACAATACTTAATTAAAATGAATTGCCCACAATGACAGCAAGAATAAGTCTTTAGATTTTAAGGTTTTTTCATGGATCTAATTTTTTTTTTTTCACTGTTGGCTGTCAGTATTTAATGAAAAAAAAAATAAAAAATGTGATTACTGATTCATTTGATTATAGGTATTTAAAATTGTACAAAGATAAAATGTAAAATGAAAAAGACTCTCTTAAATATACGATTAGAATTAATTTATTCAGATTTAATATAATTTTTTGTTACATGAAAACTCGAAATTTATTTAACTTAAATTTTTAACTTTTATAATTTTAAGTTTAAAAATATTCAGTCTATTTTTTTATTATTAGTGTCACCATGGTGTAGCATGTTCCATATTGCATGCATCATACTGACATTAACTTGATGCGATGTAATTGAATTTTCAGCTATATTTATATTTCCTTTAAGTGGTTCAAAACTGAATCCTTCTTGATGTTCAGGTTTAATAGAAACATTAGCAGCACATAATCCAGTAAAATAAACATCCTCAAGAAGAACCAATGGTACTTGAAGTGATGCATGATAAATTTTAGTTGCAACATCAATACTCATAACATAGCCAGTACCAGATACAAAATTTGGAAATTTATTTTTTTCAAACATGTACCTAGGTGTGTACCAAATGTTATCAGAGTCTCTTATTGGAATTTGGTTTTCAACCAAATGTCCAATAAGTATATTCGTATCATGTGGTTTTGATGACAATACTGTTAATAAATTTTCAATATTAATAAACATATCATCATCTGTTTTCATTAAATATTTGATTCCTTGACAGTTTTTATTGACCCACTTTAGTATCATACCAACTTTTATTGTTAAATTATGATACGAGTCTTGGAAATTTTCTTGTATTATATCACCATATTTAGCGGCTTCTGATGATATTAATTGCTGCGAATTATCTTGCTGCAATTTTATAATAACAATGTATGTACATATATTTTATTAAAACTATATTTAAAATAGAGACTCACCTTGTCATAACTTTGTTTATTATGGCCCAGCATAAAATTAATTTTAACAGAGTGTTTTAAGGATTTAAGATGTTGACTACTGCCCCATGTTTTCCTGATGGCATTTCTTTGATCTGTGTTATTTATACGGGAGCATATTAATATGTATAAATATGGAGATGATCCACAATGATGTTCTTCATTTGTACTGATCATTGTTGTATTTTCATCTGGTTTAATATATGAACTTAAATTTAGCGAACTTCCATTAAGCCAGCCTGGATAATAGCGTGGACGATAAACTAAATGGAAAAAAAAATTTAATTAAATTTTATAAAAAATAATTAATATTTGTCTTTTTCTTTTATTTTTATTTTATAATAAAACTTACTTATGGTTACAATTGAGAATAAATAAAGAACCAAAAGACTAATAACTAAACGAGATCTTCCCACAAATAACCGACGATTCAACATTGTTTTATTGATTATTAAAATCACTTAATTGAATTTATACTTTATTTTTAAGTTGATATATTTATTTTTTATGTTTAAACTTTAAATTATTAATGTGAGCTTGAACAATGGAATAGCATGTTTTTTACATAACCTCATTAACTTAGATGTTCATATTTAATCGATAGTTATGAATCATAATTTAGATGGAAACAAATGAAAACCAATGGAAAGTGGAAACCGGGAAACCGAGAGTATGGCGACAATTTTCATGTAAACATGTAAACTGCCATAAACAGAGGTAAAATTGTGATACAAATTATCAATTTGTTTTTGATTTAAGTATAAACAATAATGATAATTAATTTTTTAGAAACATCAAAAAAACAAACAAAAAAACATTTATTTCGTCACAATTTCACAATTATTAAATATATTGTTTATTATTTTCACATAAAAATATAATTATAGAAAAAAATATCAAGTGTACTATAATAAAAATACTATTTTTTGGTGGCATATTATTAATATCTTTTAATTTACAATCATTTAAGCTGCATTATATTTTTTTAAATTGATGATAGATGCTAATAAACAATTATTATGATATCTATGATTGAAGGCACTTTTGTATTGAAGGTATTTTGAGGTATAAAAAAAATATTCAATAATAAAAATAATATCCTTGAGTTACTTACAAAAATAATTGAATTAAAAAAACAAAAAAACAATTTAATTATCCTATCTATTTTAACGAACAAGACGGAATGGATACTGTTTTCTAAAATAAATAATATAAACATAGATACTTAAAAAACTTTTCCACAGTTATTATAAATCATTGGACAATATTTATTAGCAATAATGCCATATGGTACCTGACTACCAACATCAATTCGTTCTGATTTACTATGTAAATTCCACAAATGAATTGTACGTGAATTTTTTATTCTATCCATTGTTTTGTTTTTTTCTTTGGCATCAAAATATAACTTCCATTTTCTCCAAGGTATTGGAAAAAAATCAGAGGGTGGATAAACTGTAAATCCTTGACACTTTGATGTTGTCATATCAGCAACCTAGAAATAATAATTATCATTATTAGCATCTAAAAAAAATATATGTAAAATTAAATTATAAAAAATAAAATTACATTTTTTGTGCCACAGAGTTTTTGTAGTACTCTTGTAATAACACCTGGACCATTATTTCCCCAATTATCACCACGAAAATTTTTACGTAAATCTTCAATACACATATTGGCAACATGACGACCAATTTCAGTATGACCAAGTCCAAATACAGCAGCATTTGCATCAATTTCATCCTCAGCACCAACAAAATCAGTTAAATTTTCAAGTGATCTAAAATAATATTATTATCAGAACAAAATAGTTAACACATCTATAATATTTAATATTTCAAATACTCACGATTTAACAACAATATCAAGATCCAAATAAATTCCTCCAACTTTCCAAAGTGTTAAAAATCTTAAAACATCAGACATATGACTTTTTGGCCAATAACTTTCATAAAATACACCACTTTTCCACCAATCTTGAAGTGGTGTGTTTTTAAAATAATCATTTATGTATATACGTTTTATAAATATATTATTATAATTTGTTAATAACATTTTGACATTATCCTCAGTGTCATTTGATAACTTTGAATGGCTGAGAACTAATAAATAAATAGACATTTTTGGGTTCATCAATGCTGCTGATTCAATAGCACATAATTGACGTGGTTTAAGCACAACTCCTTCTGAACCAAAGCAATTTGTTTGGAAAAAGAATATATTTTTGGAGCTGATTTTTTTGCCTATTGTTTCTGTGAAAAAAATTAAATTGATTATGATAATAAACGATATTTTGAAATTCATTTTTACCATTTATAGAAAATGTATCAGTTGAACCATTTGTTGGTGAATCTCCATAACAAGTCATATTATCTAACACCATACGACCAGTGAATACTCGTGCACGTTTTAAAAAATCATGTCTGTCAATGATAAACGTAAATACAAACAAAAATAATACAAATACAATTGCTAGTATAGTTTTTAATTTTTTTCTTGCAATTAATTTAAGCAACGTCATTTTTATTTATTTTTAAAAATAATTTTAAACATTAAATTTAAATCAATTTATGTGTATTGAACCAATTGAATGCAATACTTGAAATGATTTTTATTTGATTATTGACACAATGAAAACAAAAAATAATTAATAAAAAAAGTCGATAGGTTTGACAATAATGTGTTAATAAATTTATTTATGGGGTGTTGATAGGTTGTTGGTTTCACTTTATTTACACACTAAAATTGCAAACAACGATGAATAAGACGAATTTGTAATCAATTTTGCTACTTTGCTTGACGTGCATAGCACCGGTAATTTGTTGTTGATTGAAAATTAAATGCAGTCGATTGATTAATGTACATTGCAATTCATTGCACTTTGCACACACACACACACACATATGCATTGATATGCATCAATGTGACAAGTGACAGCTGACAATGTGCATAAGTAACAAAACCAAAGTTGCCAACTTGCTAAAGAATCAGCACTGAGGAGGCCATTTTTAAAGTCCAAAAAGCAAAATAGCGCGAAAATTCAACTGTAATTGAGACTCTCTACTTGCCAATTTACAATGTACACAAAAATAGAAGAAAAAATCATTTGTAATTGTTTTAAAATAATGTAAAAAAAATGAACACAAAACAGCAAACTAGTGCGCGACGCAGGATTATGAATATTTAACAAACCAGAAATGCAAGTCGAAAATAATGATAGACTAGCTTTTTCTTGAAAAATATTTTACCAAGTTGAATTTTCTACATGAGCATTTGATAAATTATACCTTAGCTATTTTTCCTCTTTACCCTTTTTTCTTTTATTCTTTTCGGATTATCATTAAATAATCATTCTGGCATGTCCAGAAAAATACAATGCAATATCACATAGAGAAAGAGAGATAGTATCATTATAATAGATACAAAAAAAAAGAACCCTCGATTAAATGTAATAATATACCAATTTTTTTTATTCACAAAAAGCTTCGCTCAAGAGAAAAATTTTTACAACCTTCAACTACCAGATCAAGATAGTATTCTGAATATTTTTTAAATAACAATTTTTACAGTCAATGTGAGGGCATTCAACAAAAACGATATTGTACTTTTGTGATTTTCTAAAAATCTAGAATTATGAAAAGTGATATGGAATACAAGTGACAAGATAGAACGATTGGATAAATAAACAAAAGAAGAATATCGTAATTAGATTTTTCATTCAACAGGTAAATTTTAATATAATAATAAATAATAATGTTTAAATAGGCCAATGAGAGAATTTTACTTGAATTCTACGATGATTTTTTATTGTATTGAATCGAAAAACACAAAAAAACTGGCAGTTCTTCTGCAAACCTGAAAGTCAAATAGAATTTGTTATAATAAATATATGGAATTATGTATTCTTAAATACATTACTCAAAAAATTAGATTATTTAACAAACTTGAGTAATTTGTTCATGATCAATGTTGACAAGTCCAAAAGCACCACACGTTAATTTTTTTTGACAACGTGTCATGATTATTTGAAATGTAAGTACTGAATCTTTATCAATATTTGACCATTGACTCTTATAAACAGCAGTTGAAATCAATTCAGCCTGATAATGAAAAATTATTTTAATTAAATAACTATTTGACTTATTAAATTAGATAATGAAAAAGAAAAAATAAATATCCAAGTTGATCTTACACTTGAACAAATGACTTGAGCCTGTACACAATATATAATTATTTCAAAAAATATTGATATTGTTAAAATTAAATTTCTAGATGCAGCATAATAGTCGCCTTTGTCGACAGCCTTGAAAGTAATTGATCGTTTTTCAATATTAGTTCAATTATTACCATTGTGAAAATCATTTGAAATATAATTTTGTCATTATAGTATTAAAATTTACAACAGTAAAAGAATAATTACCTTTTGAAATTCAAAAATGTTAAAGCACATGTTCATACTTCCTATTACAAATGATACGAATATAACTGAACTGTATAATTTATTATTCATTATATCAACTAATTTATATAATTCTTGATGTCGCATAACAACATTTTTCAGCTCCTTTGATAATATTTTACTGTTGTCATTTTTGATTGTATCAACTATCGTAATTATATCTTCGGCCAATACCTAATGATAAAGAAAACAACGTATTTTTTATAAAAGATATAATTGAATTTTTAAAATTGTAACAACAAAACTTTTATCAAGAGATTTTTCTCGAAAAAAAGTTACTATTTATATCGGAATTAGCTGAACCGAATTAAAAAATAAAAAACCGAACCCTGGAATCATAGAAACTATCAAAAGTCTCGTGAAAAATACCTTGATTTATGTATACTTATAATAAATTGTACATAATACTTGAAATTGGATTGAAATATGTGTAAATATTTGGATGTAAAAAATGTCTCCGACGTGACAGTAGATAATATAAATAAATGCTTGATATATTTCAATAGTTGAAATACAAATATATTTGAAAAAAGTATCAATTTCGATTGGATAAATTTCAGCTGGCCACATTAGTTGACTATAATCCAACGATTTATTCGTATTTTGGTAAAAATAAATGAGGCTGTTCCTACAAAATAATTACTATTAATTAAATCACTGTATGTATAGAAAGTGATGATGTATAATCTCCAATGAACTATATCCATACCCAATCGGTGGATACACATATGTTATCAATAAACTTACAAATGAATAAACGTATATATTACGAAATTTCGTAATTTTTGTGGCACGTTTAAATATTTGATCACGAATTTCAGTCCGAGTAAATGATTTATTCCATTTATCATGTAAATTATCTAAAATATTATACATTTCTTCTTGGTAAAACCATATAGTTATTCCCTGTTTGTTGAAGTGAATAAACAACATTTAAATATGTTACTGCTAAATTTGTGAAATATGTATTTGATAAACTTGCTTTAGGAATGGCTACAATTTGACTAAATACTATTGACAGCATAGTTATTGCAGAATCAACATCATCTTGCCAAACTGATGAAACATATAAAATGATCATGAAAGTCGTACTAATCATTACAATGAGAGAAATTAAAAAATAAATCGTCTCGTAATTATTTTTCACGTGGGTTTTATTGAGGAATAAAGTTTTCATTGAACGCAAGCCAAAAATTTGTAATAAATATTTTTCGAAATTCAGTAATTTTTCCAACTTGATCCAATTATTTGAAGTATCCATAGTCAAGTTTATTAATATATACGATAAATGAAACTGTTCTCTTTTCGTTCTATACTCAAAATATGTTCTATGTTGGAAACAGTCGTATATTGAAAAGTGTATAGACAATGTAGTATACAATTTATAGTTTTGATATTATCACCGCGGTTAACACTAACTTTAAGTCCAACTGAGAAAAAAATCGTGCGACTTTTATGCGCGACGCAGCATTATAAATATTTAACAAACCAGACTACTACTAGATAGTCACGCAACCTGAAGATAATAATAGACTATAGTTCTTTCACGAAAAATATTTTACCACGTTGAATTTTCTACTTGAGCATTTGAAAAATTATACCCTACGCTATTTTTCTTCTCTACCCTTTTTTCTTTTCGTATTATATCATTAAATAATCATATTTGCATGTCCAGGGAAATGCAATGCAATATTAGACCGTGTCATTATAGCATAGATACAAAAAAAACCTTCCATGAAATGTAATAACATACCGATTTTTTTTTTCACAAAAATATCGCTTAAAAGAAAAATTTTAATAGCATCCAACTATCAGATCAAGTATTCTGAACATTTTTTTTACTTTTCAATTTTTTTACTTTTCAACTTCATTGTGTCTGCATTAAATAGTAGTTTCACCTTATCATAGAAATGTTTATAGTCGATGTGAAGGCATTTTACAAAAAACAATATTGTACTTTTAAATTTTGTGGTTTTCTGAAAATCTAAAATTATAGTAATTACTCAAGTAATATAAAAAGCCAGTGACAAGATAGAACGATTGAATAAATAAACAAAAGAAGAATATCGTAATTGAATTTTCCATTCAACAGGTAAATTTGAATAGTATATAATAATGTTGGAATAGACCAATGTTTTACAATGAAATGCCGTTGCTTTGTAGACGGGAAACTATCCAAACCTGTATGAGTAGACTTAAAATAAATTATTGAATTAATCACAGATGAAAGAAGAAAAATATGATAATCCTTGATATCATTTTTTATTAAACCAATAAGCTTACTTACAGTCATAATAACAACAATTGATGATAATAGAAATATAGAGAAATCAGATATAATGAGAGTCGTTTTTAAATTCTACACTTGCATTTGATTGTACCGAATCAATAAACACGAAAAAACTGGCAGTTCTTCTACAAACCTGATAGAATACATTATATCAAATAAATAAAATTAATTCTGAATATTACGTAAAGAATAAAAGAGTTTAACAAACTTCAGTAATTTGTTCATGATCAATGTTGATAAGTCCATAAGCACCACACGTTAATTTTTTTTGACAACGTGTCATGATTATCTGAATTGTTAGTGTTGAATTTTTATCAATATTTGTCCATCGACTATTATAAACAGCTTCTGGAATCAATTCAGCCTGAAAAAAAAGTTTAAATTTGTATTGTTTAATTAGATAAAAAATAAATAAATATCCAAGTTCATCTTACACTTGCACAAATGACTTGAGCTTGTACACAATATAAAATTATTTCAAAAAATATTGTGATCGTTAAAATTAAATTTCTGGATGCAGCATAATAGTCGCCTTTGTCGATAGCCTTGAAAGTTAATTTTTTTTAAATATCAGTTTAGTTATTAGTTATTATCATTGTGTAAATTATTATGAAAATCATTCACCATCGTTCTCATTACATTACTAAAATCTACAATCGTAAAATAATAATTACTTTTTGAAATTCATAAATGTTGAGACACATGTTTATACTTTCTACTACAAATGATACAAATATAACTGAACTGTATAATTTATTATTCATTATGTCAAACAGTTCATATAATTCTTGATGTCGCATAACAATCTTTTTTAGCTCCATTGATAATGTTGTACTATTGCCATTTTTATTTGTATCAGCCGTTGTAATGATGTCATTTGCCAAAACCTCATGATAAAGAAAAATTTCATATTTGTTACAATCAAAAAATAATACATCTTTTGAGTACCACAACAAAAACTTTAATCAAAGGACTTTTCACGAGTAAATTTACCAATAAAGTCAATGGTTTTTCAAGTAACTCGGAGTTACGTAAATCACGATTAGAATCTTGAATCAGAATATTCCATTGACACTGAATATTTTTTTATATTAACTTTTTTGCCAATTTTGTAATGAGATTACACTCAAACGTTGTAAATATATTTTAACGTTGTCAATTAATTTCAAATCATTTGAATTACTTATAAATTGAATTATTTCTTAAGCTCGTAAAAAATCCTTCGATTGACTTATAATGAATTGCATAATACTTGAAATTGGATTGAAATATGTGTAAATATTTGGATGTAAAAAATGTCTCCGACGTGACAATATATAATATAAAAAAATCCATGACACCATTCAATGGCCGAAACACAAATATATTTGAAAAGAGTGTTAATTTCGATTGGATAAACTTCAGCAGGCCACATTAATTGATTATAATCCAATGATTTATTTGTATTTTGGCTAATTAGAATGAGGCTGTTGCTATAAATAATACAATATTAATTAAATAACTCTAACATGTATATGTAGTACATATGTATAGTATAACTAAAATCAAATTCTCTTAAATTAACTTTATGCTCTATTTTCATATTTTCTTACTTGGTTGTTATTTTACGTACCAAAGTAGTGGATACATATATGTCATCCATAAAATTCCAAATGAAAAAGCATATATATTACGAAATTTTGTAATTTTTGTTGCACGTTTCAAAATTTGATCACGAATTTCAGTCCGGGTGAATGATTTATTCCACTTTTCATGTAAATTATCCAAAATATTGTACAGTTCTTCTTGGTAAAACCATATGACTATTGCCTGATTGTTAAAATGTATACATATAAATAACATGTGAATAATATGTTTCTGATGAATTTATAAAAAGTTTATTTGTTAAACTTGCTTTCGGAACAACTACAATTTGCGTAAATACTATTGACAGCATCGTTAATGCAGCATCCACATCATCTTTCCAAACTGTTTTAACATAAAACGAATTCAGAAAGATCTGATTAATTATTACGGTGAGAGGGATTGAAACAAAAATCGTCTCGTAATTTTTTTTCACATGGGTTTTATTGAGAAATAAAGTTTTCATTGAACGCAACCCAAAAGCTTGTAATAAATATTTTTCAAAATTGAGTAATTTTTCAAATTTGATCCAATTATTTGAAGTATCCATAATTGAGTAATGAGTATTTAGTTATTAAACTTTATTTATCTATAATAGATAAAACTATTTTTCTTCCGTTTTATACTTCGAATATATTCTATGTCGGAGACAGTTTTATATTGAAAAATGTAAAGACAATGTAGTATCTATAGTTTCGATATTATCAGTGCAGTGAATACTGAAGGCTAACTGAGAGATAAAGAACGTGAAATATCAATGGGCAGCGCAGGTTTATAAATATTTAACGAGCGAAACTTCTACAAGATAGTCACGCAAGTTAAAAATAATGATAGACCAGTTTTTTCATGAAAAATATTCTACGAAGTTCAATTTTCTACTTGAGCATATGACAAATTACATACTCTTACTATTTTTTTTCCTACTATATCATTTTTCCATGCCCAGAAAAGTACAATGCAATTTCAAAAAAAGAGAATGAAGGAAAAAAGAAAGAAAGATAGTATTATTATACAATAGATAGAAAAAAAAATTCTCTTAAAATGTAATAGTATAACATTCATAAACTTACTTGGCGTAAGAGAGAAGTTTGAAAAATTGTTTTTTTTTTTTTTCAAGTATTTCTGTAGTAACTTTGATGGTCAATGTACTTTGTATGAAAGTATACAAAGTTATATAAGCCATAAAAAAAAAAATAACGTTTTTTCTACTTAAAAATTGAGTGACCGATATCTACTTAAAAAGTGGTGTACCGATGTTCAAGCTAACGGTAATATCAAATAATATACAAAATATATATATGTTACATTATTTACTTTCAAGATATAAAAAAATGTGGCAATAAATTATTGTAATTGGTTGTGCATCAAATTACTTTTTTGACAACAACACAGTTAAACTTATATCGTATTAAAGGCAATTTTTTTATTATGTATAGCAGACATATTTTGACATGATGTTATTTCAAATATCATAAACAATGTTTCTTGCATTGGTATATAATATTTATATTATATATATACAAAATTGCTCATAATCAATTTCTTTATCAAGAAATAATTTAATTTTTTCTATTGTCTATCGTGCAAAACTAAATCCAACAGCAGCATTTATAAATTACTATTTATAAAAATCAATTTTAATTAATAGCATTATTTCATAAATATAGAAAAAAAATTAACTGAAATTTTAACGTAACATTTTTGTTTTTTGATAATAAAAAAAAAGAAATGAAAAATATCTACATACATATATTCGCGTCAAGTGTTTTTTTTTTTTTTTATCTCAATAATACAAAAACGACAAGAAAAAAAGAAGTTGAAATAATTATTTGAAACACAAAAAACATTAAAAATAATTTTAAAAAATAAAAAAAAAAAAAAAGACAATTTTTTTCGAATGTTTTTCAATAATTTCGTATAATAATAAAAAAAGAAAAAAAAGTTGCTTACAAAAATTTGATTATACATATTAATTATTTATAAATTTCAATCAATTAATTACCGGATAATTTTACGAATCTGATAATTCTTGATAACGTGCATACATCATTTTTTTGACACATTCTTTATAGGTATCACCAGATACAGCATTGTAAGATGATGATTTGGCACCAAGTCCAGCTGTTGGAATTCTTCTTTCGGCTTCAATGATACTTGTTCTTCCTTGATTTGTTTTTCCTAATCCCATTCCTTCGCTCCATCCCATTTTTTGTAATAATTTATTACCAACATTATCAGATCCAATACCAGCTTTTGTTGGTTCATCATAATTTGGTGGTGGTGTATCATCAACTCTTGTTTTTAAATATTTTTCTTTTAATCTATTTGGTTGTGGTGGATCTGGTTCACCATATTTAGCTCTTCTTTCTTTAGCACGATCACGATATTTGTTATTTCTTTGTTGTGGATCATTTGGGTCAAGTCCTCTAACTTTATACCAATTTTCAAGATTTTGTTTATGAAGGTCTGATAGTTGTTGATGTCTCGTAAGTCCTTCTTTACTTGGAAATTGTCTTTTACATAATAAACATGCAAGTTTGGTCCAATCAGTATGTTGTCTTTCTTCTTGTTGTACATCTTCAATTTCTTCATCACTATCACTGCCACCACCATATGCAGCAACAAGACCATTATTTGATTGATCTTCTTCTTCATGAAATGTATTTGAAACTGTTTTTTTTTCTAATATTGCGTAACCAGCATCAGCAGCACCAACACTACCACTACTACCACTACCACTCCCAGCAACACCACTGCTACTATTATTATTTTGATAATTTTCATTAACAGAATATTCGGTATTCCAATTACTTTTTGTACTTTCTTTCTTTTGATTTAATGTTTTAGCCCATCTTTCCATATCTTTTGCTATTTTTTTGGCAACTTTTACTTTATCCTGTTTAACGTCTTTTTTTTTATCATCTTCTTTCATAACATCATAAGATCCATATGATCCACTAGCATTATTATCAATATCACTTGTTGTATCAATCATTCCCGTTGATGTTGATGTTGATGATGAAGCTGGTGTTGTTGTTGCTGTTGTTGTTGGAACCGTTGTCATCATCATAGCTGTTGTTGTACCAGGTAAAATATGCGTTCCTGAAATATTTCCTTTAGCTGGCTCATATGAAAATGATTCAGAGTCCCAATATAAAAATTGTTGAGTATGACTATTGTAATAATATTGTGAATTTGGATCATAATATAAACCAGTACTTGGATCATAATAATATCCAGATGATTCATCATAATGATAAGTACTAACATCAGGAATTGAATAAACTTTACCATCATTTGAATGAGCTGGTACTCTTCCACTAGCAAGTTCAGTACTTGATGGTACTGTTGGTATTGGACGACATTTCATTTCTTCAGCATCACCAAATTTTCTTGATGCTTGAAGTTGTTGTATAGCTGATTGTGCAACAGCAGCAGCAGCATTTACTCTATCTGTTTGATTTGTTGATGGTAATGTTATTGTTGTACCTTGAATTATTTGATTTTGATAATATTGTGTATAATATTGTAAATAATGTGCTTTTTGTGCTGGTGTTTTGGCATATAAATTTGCACTATATTCAGCTAGTTGTGTAACATCATCTAATGAATAACTTTGTGATTGATTATTTGCTTTCCATACACCAGCATTATTTAATTGATGTAATTTACAATATGCTATTTCAACTTTTCTATTATCAACAAATAAATTTTGTTGTTGTAATGCTGAATAAAGATACATTGCATCAACGACATTTGACATTTCAAGATAACATACACCACGTGATGTATTTGTTAATGTATCACGACCAATTCTAATACTTCTAATTGGCATTGTTGATGCACAATTCATGGCTTGTAGTACTGAATCTTCAGTTGATAATACATCAAGACCACGTAATAATACAGTATTTGTTGGATGTGGACTTATTTCATCACTTCCTTCACCACCTTCCTCACTTTCAGCTCTTGATGCTGTACACTTGAAGCAAGTTTCACGTCTTTTGAAATTGTGAGCTCCACACTGTTGACAATATATATTATTAAATAATAAATATTTATTATTTTAAAATCATCATTATCATTGTTATAATTAATATTATTTACCTTAACACAATGCCAGTCTTGGGCATTTTTCATTGTTGGTTTATCGGAATGAGAATCTTTGGGTATACTGTACTGCATCAAAGCACGATACTGATCTTGCAGCATAAGAACACCCTGAAACAGAGAATTTAAGTGTTATCACGTCTAGTGAATTCATGGGAAGCCACTTTTCCATTTCCCATTAACTTGACTTCTTCGTGATGATTATTTTATTTTTTTTATTAATCAACGATACTTTATTCCTACTACTGTTCAATAGTATTTGATTTTTTGCCTTTTTATTTTGAATTGATTTGAAATTTACTTGTGTTAATTGATCATTAGAATAGCTATTTTTATATTAGAAAATGAAAAAACGATATTACTATTGTGATTTGAATAAAATCTTATATAATTTTTTTTTTTAATCAATTAATTTTGAAAGTTGTTCTATTGTTGAAATTTTATTAAAAAAATTCAACGAATAATAAAAAATTTAAAAAAAGTAATTGACTGATATTGTAGATAAAGACTTGTGGCCTTTTAATGAGATGTTCACTGTGAAGAAGATTGTGGTTGAGCCACACCGAGAGGCCACAGAGCCCCCCAATAACCACTGTCGCCACGAGGCGTTGGGTTGATACACACAGCGAGAATCTCACAATTGATGTGGACATCATATTTCTACCTGTTTCATCTCCATCCAACGTGCAGCCTCCTGTGTCGCGTTAAACTCGACGAATGCAAAACCTCGAGAAGCACCTATACAGATCAAAATATACACATATCCAGAGTTAATGCACAATTATTGCCTGGGTGTCTCTACGTCTGAGAGGGCAGGCAATCAATTTTTCACAGCACCAACCATTTGTGAAGATTCAACGAATCAGATGTTTCTTCGTATATTGCCATTTTTTTATTTACTTTTAATTTTAATTACTCAATTTTTTAATTATTTTATTTCAAGTCAAATTAAAAATTTAAAAAAAAAAAAAAAATTAAAAAGAATCAAAGTAATCAATTTTTAGTTGATTAATTGTTGTTTGTTTATTGCCAATAATACTTACCATATTAACATAATATTTTGAATTGAAAAAAAAAATTCTAATTGCGAGTCTTCAATAGATTTAATAATATAAAAGTTGACAATATTTACCTGTATCTTTCTTGCGAATTAGCCTAATGTCCTTGGGCATGAGACCACAATTGAGGATGTCTTGCCGCACCTGTGATACATTATAATTATGATATAATAAACAATTGTTGTTGATGATATTGTTTTTTTGTTTTTCAGAAAACAGAAAAAAAGTATATAAATATCAACGAGATATGATGATTAAAATTTGTAGACTTGATATTTTTTTGATCAAATTGATCAGCAAAATTTTGACAACCTACGTCATTTTCAGTAATATGTTGAGCAAGACCACGTATCATAATGGTATTATTTGGTGTTTGTGATTTGTAATGTACACCTTCCATTGATGATCCATAAGTACGTCCATGATCATGTTCAAATTCACCATTTTCATGATCATCATCACGTTCACGATCATCTCGTTTACTTCTTTTATCGCGTTCTCTATCACGATCTCTATCACGTCGTGATCTTTCACGTTCACGTTCTCTGTCTCTATCACGATCACGTTCTGATGAATTTCCATCAGCACTACCTCCAACACCACTAACACCAACAACACCACCACTACTACTACTTCCACTAGCACTTGGATTAGCACCACGTCTTCCATAATCACGTCTTTCATCTCTTTCACGATAACGATCTTCTTTACTACGATCACGACGATCTCTTGAACGATCCCTTGAACGTTCTCTATCTCTATCACGTTCTCTTCTATGACTTCTACTGTTGTAATCTGGTGAACGATGTTCACGATGATGATGATGATCATTGTGATCTGTTGGTGATTTACTTGATCTATAATCACCACCACTACCAGCATGATAATCATTGTAGTCAGTTGAATTGTGACCACGTCGATCTGGCACATAGCCAGAATCCCATTGATTCACATTATTATTATTATTATTACTGTACATTTTACTGTTTTATCATTTATTCTAAAAAAAAAAAAAACGAAATTATTGTTATTAAAAAATAAAATATTCAATTTTTTATTATTATTATTATTATTATTATTTAATCACATTAAGGTCATCAGTTGTATTATTCAGTGAAAAAAATTTTACTCATTTTTTGTTTTTGTTATTAATATATTGAAAATTAAAATAATGAAAAAAAAATAATGTAAAATTAGTAAATAATTAAAGTACTTAACAAAATAATTTTTTAATTACCTCGTGGATTTTTTTTTGTTGTGATTTCTTCAGTCTTCAGTTGTGTGAAGTGGTATGAAAATAATTTTGTTTTTTTTTTTTTTTTCTTGAAAATTTATCAACTCTTTTTCAATATAATTAATTAATTGATCATTTTAAAAAGATAACACTTCACTCAATGCATAACAATATGCTAATTAATATAACTATTTTAGCTAAGCACAATGGCGTTGTTCTATGTACGTGGGTTTTCGAGATATGGCGACCGTGTTTTTTCTATGATGCGCGTGTATGACGTATTGATCAGGCTTTATCTTTATAATCGGTCTTTATCGGTTAAGTTCGTTAATTATAATCAAAATTAATCTAGGGACTTTATATTTCAAGAGTTGGCAAAACTTGACCTTGTTGACAATTTTTTAATATTATTATTTGTTAATTGTTGTTATTTACAATTACAACAAATTAATTCGCATTGGATTAATCAAAATAAAGTCTTCAATATTATAAAGAATAGTACGTAAATATAATTTTATAAATTAATTTACATGTTTACAGGTTAGTTATTATACATTGCAATTAAAAAAAAAAAACAACAATATTTATTATGGATTTTAAACATTGGAAAATATTTATAAAACAATCTGAAAATGTAGCTGATAAAATTAATGATAAATACATCAGTGAGCTTAATTTCAAAGGAGATGAAGCAAAAATAGCTTATGAAACAATTATTAAAGAAAGTTGTAGTAATGAAAAATCAGCACATCATCAATTGATTGATAAACAAAAGACAATTGTTAAAATTGAAAATAATAAAAGACCAATAATTGAGAATAAAAATATTGATGTTAATGTTGTACTTAAAGCAGTTGAACAAGGTGATTTAAATTATATAGAAAATAATTTATCAAAGAATAATGTTAATATTGTTGACTATTTTGGCTGGACACCTCTAATGTCAGCTGCTTATTCTGGTAACATTAAAATTGTTGAATATTTGCTAACACTTGGTGCCGATAAAAAACTTGCTGATAAATCCGGTAATACTGCTTTGGATTTGGCAATAAAAAAAAACCATAATGACATTATAATTGCTCTTAAAAAATCAAATTTTAATGACAATTATAAAAAATATAATAGTCATAATAAACAAGATAAAATAATAAATTTTTATTGTGAAATATGTAAAAATAATTTTAAAGAAACAACTAAAAAAAAACATGAAACATCAACACTTCATATATTTAACACAAAGCCAATATTGCCAGGTCCAATTTATGGATTACAAAAAGACAATCGTGGTTATCAAATTATGTTAAATAATGGCTGGGATGAAAAACAAGGTCTTGGTCCAACTGGTACTGGATTAAAGTATCCAATTAAAACCGTATTGAAAAGAGATCGTAAAGGTTTTAGCAAAGAATCAACCAAAAATTCACGTATAACACATTTTCGAAATTTCGATTCTGCCTCAATAGCTAATGTTAAAAAATTGCATAATAAAAATAAACCATTTAATCGAAAAGATAGAGCAAAAGTTTTAACTTATGAAGCTAAAAAACAACGTGATATTCGTCGAGCATTATCTTAATTATTTAATTTACTTTTAGTAAAAAAAAAAAAAAAAAATAAATAGTACAAAGCAATATGTAAGTATAACACTGATAAAACGAATAACTAAAAAATAAAATAGAAAAAATTAATAAAATTCTATCGTTTTAAAAGTAATGTGTGGGTTTTTTTTTTATTTTACAGAAAATGAAGGAACAAAAAGAATTGCTAGATCATTTAAAATCAGTCGAATTAAAAGGTGCTGAAATATTAACTGATAGACAAGAAGTTATTGCATTGGATAAAAGAAGAAATGATGATCGTGTTGGAATGCGAGCATTGCAAAAACAAAATATTAATAAATGCTGGATGACTATTGGGCCATTACTCATTAAAATGCCAGCTATTGATGCTGAAAAATTATTAGTTGAAGGTACAAATAAAATGCCTACATTTCCAAAAATACATAATTAATTGAAAATACTTTTTTTTAAAATAGATCAAAAAGAATGTGATATGGAAATAAATAAAATAAGAAGTGATTTGAAGATTAAAGTTAATGAACTACGTGATTTGGAACATACACCACCAGTACCTGGTCTTATGCTGACACCAATGTCATCATCTGAAATGTCAGCAATGAATAAAGTACTTGGAAAATAATAATTATATCAATTTAAAGAAACGTATTATTATCTTTCTAATTTTTGTAAAGAATTTATTATATTAAATCCAAAAACAAGCCTTAATTTATTTTAATATGTTTATTTATTTTGTTTTTTTACAAACATCCTTCGTATTTTCCAATTACATTCATCACAACACACATTTTTTTTTCATCGCATTAGTATGATAAACGCTTGACGTACTCAAATTATATATATACATATTTGTATATAATATATATTTT
Source organism: Aphidius colemani (assembly GCA_030523065.1). Lineage (NCBI taxonomy): Eukaryota > Metazoa > Arthropoda > Insecta > Hymenoptera > Braconidae > Aphidius > Aphidius colemani. The sequence goes on along the minus strand of JAPYYR010000230.1, from coordinate 64,783 downwards.
ATTAATTAATAATATCTATAGATTATTTATTTCTTAAATTGATATTGATTCCTTTTTGTTTTTGTCTACTATCAAATACAAAAAACGAAACAGCTGATACCATATTATTAGTATTATACAAAGCGATCATTGTCCATCATATCGTATAAATTTTAAACTATTTATTCAACTTTTATTAAAGAAAAGAATTATATCCACGATATCAATAACTATTATTTACGGATAAATTTTTTAAATATATTTTAATCTATACGTAGATATATTTCATTTGAAAAAAAAAACATTGAATCTTTTTTCAATTATTTTATCTACAATGTATTTAAAAAAGTCTATTTATAAACAATGGATGCATTAATTATTGATAGTTTTTTGAATATGCAGTTCAACGTTTAAAGATACTTCATTTTTTTTTTTTTTTGCTTAATTTTATATGCACGATAGTTATTATTTACATGAAATTTTTTACAAAACTGTTTTTTAATTTTTTTAATTTTTTAATTTAATTTAAAGGGAAGTTACTTGGACAATGTGGAAGCTGTTTAATAAATATGTAACATTTTAAATTGAATCAACGACGAAATGTGAGTTAACAAATTAATTTTATTATTTTTTTTTCTCCATAAAAATGATAAGTTTAATTTCATTAATATATTATTGTTATTTATACTGAAAAAAAGTAAATATTTTCGATGTAGAAAATAACAAACTATAAGGAGACAACATTAAATACTCAATACGTATTAATTTTTTTTTTTTTACAAATAATAAAATTGCAAGTATTATTTTTTTTGTTTGTCATCACTATATAGCTTGTAAGAAAATAATTATTTCAAAAATTGTAAGTTTTATGTACACGTAATATACAAGACAACGTATCAATTAATTATTTATTTATTTATTTATCTAAGCCCCCTTTCACCTGAATCACCCAGTTTTTTTTTATATTTAAAATATTATAAAATTATTTTAGGGCGAAATAAGGTAATAAACTTATGAAATTTATTGTTTTTTTTTTTTCTTTCTTTTCATTTTTTTTATTTTTGAACTTACATTTGTTTAAAATAAGAACGAAATTAAAATACCTTCTTACATGAGATAATATTTTTTTTTAAACTACATATTTTTTCATTTTTTTTATTATTTTTTTTCTACAGAAGCTCTTAATCGCTGGTCCTCCACACAGAAATCAAGATAAAATTATTTTCATTATATATTGAAATTTTCTTGTTTTTTTTTTTTAAATTACAAAATTATAATGAAATTAAAAAAAAATCTGTTATTTTCGTTTTAAATAAAAGTCCGAATAGTCTTGATATCGATCTCTCACATGAGGAACTTGGTTTTTATTAAAAATTATTATTAATTAACGTAAATATTATTTTGAATTTTATAAAATATTAAAATCAATAAAAACACTCTTAGTTTTTATTAATTTACATTCATAGATGATAATGTTTTTGAGTAAAAAAAAATATAATAATATTGTAACGAAAATGATATCTCGTTGACTATTCACGCAATATTTAAATTATTCATATTGCATATAATATGTAAATATTTGATATATATATATTGGATAAATAAACTATTTGACAATTAAAATTAAACGTCATGGCTTAAACCAAGTTCCTTAATTAATTATCAAATTATTCAATAACTATAGCAGATTATTAATACGAAAATTTCATAAACATATAATTTATTTATTTTTTATTATTTTTGTTTTTTCAAGTTAATAATTCCCATATTTTTTTTTAACTTACAAATTACAAAAAATTTCTCACTCCTATTGCCGATAGTTTTTTTTTTTCTTTTCTTTTAATTATTAAAACTTTAATCACCAGGTATTTGTAATTTGTCGCGTAATAACAACGTCCAAACACAAATATAGATGGGAACATTTTTTTTGTTTTTTTTATCATTTCAAAAAATTAAAATAAATAAAAAAAAAATATATATATTTATTTACTTTGTATTATATTTTCACTCCAAGAGTTTTGAATATATACACACACAACACTCTCACGCACACACACACACACACTTTTTGAAATGATTAATTCAAGTTTATTTTTTTAAGCCATAAAATCAGGGTCACTACAATCATCACCACCACTGTCACTACTATCAGAGATTCTTCTTCTTTTTTTCTTTTTATGTTTTTTAACTTTTTCTGTTTTGTGCGTTCGATGTTTACGATGTTCTTTATTTGTATCAGTATGTATTGTTAATTTCGGTACACGTGGTGTAACTGTTGGTGGTGGCATGTTTGAATTAATATTTGGAAATTGTAAATTATTATCATTCTGTCTATTTGTTTCAGTATCATTTGATGTTATTGATGATGTATCCATATTACTTTGATTTTGTTGATTTTTAATTGGTGATACTGTTGAATTTGTAATATTACCATCAGCATTATCTTCTTCTGGATCTTCAGGATCAAATTTGAGCATAAGTTGTCGAAAATCAAGATATTCAGCAACAAGTTTTTTTCTACCTTGTTCATCAAGTTGTTCAGTTGCATTTAAATCTTCTTTTAATTTAGCTAATGTTGCTTTTGGTAAAAAAAGCATTGTACTTTTACGTGTTACTGCTTTTTCATATACTTTTGCTGATTCTGACGGTGAATATTGACTTATTTTAGCATCTGAAAAACCATAAACTTCCTTGAGATGTTGTCTTAGTGTTAATAGTAATAAAAATCCTTGGCTTGCTGTTATATATTGACGTAATAAAGTTGTATCTTCGGGTAATCTTGCTAATATTGCTTCATCATCTTCTTCATCTTCCTCTTCATCATCAATAGTAGCTGGATTAATTTGTGCTGGTATTTGTTGTCCATCTGGACCATAATTGTTGTTGTTGTTGTTGTTGTTGTTGTTGTTGTTGTTGTTGATCTTGTGGATTAATTAATAATTGTTCTTGTAATTGTGGTTGTTGTTGTTGTTGTTGTTGTTGCTGTGATTGTGGTTGTTGTTGATTTGTTTGATTACCTTGTCCTGGTTTTGGTATTAATGCTTCTTTAAATGATTGTAATAAATTCATACCAGACATTGATATTATAATATCAATATGATGAATAATAAATAATGGTTCATCTTGTACTTGATATGAAAAATAAGCAAGATTATCAGCTAAAAATAACATTTGTGATAGACTTGATTTAGCTGTTTCATCAAATTGTTTTAAAAACGATAATACAATTGCACGTCTTTGTTGTTTAGTGTTTCTTAATATTGTATATAAAAAACCATTTAATGCACTTGGTATTTCACCATCTTTTGTTTTCATACCTCTGACAATAATATCATTTTGTAAAATTTTTTGTAATCTATAACTTAATTTAATGCCAAATTGTGATTTCATGTGTATAAAACCAGGATATTTTTTTTCAATTTCTTGTAATTGTTTATCAGCACTATGGCTAACCATTTTTTCAATATCTGTACTCATACAGATAAGATATGGTACAATTTGTACTGGATGTACAAGACCTTGTGCTAATATTAATTGAATAACTTTTAATGCCGAATGACGTACATTAATATTTGTATGAACAAATGATTCAAGTATTTCTTTTAAATATAATTGTATAACAGTACTTGCCATGCCAGATGATACATCACCCATTTCTTTGAGATTTTCTTGTTTAGATAATTTAGCCCATTCTTGATCTTGTTTAATCATGCGTTTTTCTTCTTCTTGTAAATACATTTCAATATTATTTAATACTTGTGTTTTCATTGTAACTAATGCATTATCTGATGTTAATAAATAATGATATAATTCTTTTAATTCAGGCATCATCATAAATTCATAATGTCTTATACATAATGAGCCAATTGCTGTTAATGTATGTTGACGTATATCATCATTATCAAGTTGTACAAAATAACTTAATGTTTCAAATACTTGATCTTTAATATTATCTGGTAAATCTTTAATAACTTCAGGATCAGTAAAATTAAAATGTCTCAATAATAAACCAACAGTAAATAATGCTCTTCTAAATAATGGTCTTTTTCTTAATAACATTGGATTTCTAGTATCTTTTTCATACCAATCTTTGTACAATGTTAAACATCCATAATATTCATTAAAACAATCACGTATTAATTTAAAATTTCTTGTAACATTATTAACAATTGAACCAAGACATGATAAACAACTAGCAACAACTGATTTATCATGTTGTAATATTAATTTAACTGAATCCTCTTCAAGTTGTGCTAAAAATGTTTCACTTGGATGTTCCATAAGTGGTACAACAAGTTCTAATGTATGTGCAACACTACTTATTATTTGATAATCACCTTGTGTTTGACACCTTAAACTTAAATATGGTTGTAATGTTATTGCATGATTAACTAATAATTGTGGTCTTATTTTAGCAAATAAATATAATGTTGTTAAACATGCAACTAATCTTTGTGATGCACCTTTTTTACCACCATCTAATTTATTATCATCTAAATTTAATTCTTCAAGACGTAATATATTTTCAATTAAACAATCAACAATTTGTTTACATGCTGTTAATAATGCTTTTGGTGGTTCTGTTTGTATTTTTGTTCTATCATCTTTATCTTCTTTTGGTTTAAATAAACTAACCAGCAGTTGTTCAAACCATTCAAGTCCAAGATCTTTATTTTGTGCAACAACATCAGTTATATTCATAACTTTTCTTAGTAATGCTGATGTATCAAGTGTTGGTTTATCTGTAACTGGTGTAAACCACATATTTTGAAATACTTCCATAACTAATTTACGTATACCTTCTTCATCATTTATTCGTCTAATCATTTTACCACATATTTCTGGTACTTTTGAAAATGTTGGACATTCAATACATATATCTTTGAGTATTTTAATAACACGTTTTCTCACACTAACACCAGTATCTAATATTCTTGCAAGTAACATTTCATAATAATTATCAATTAATTCCGGTCTACTTAATACAAATTTACCAACAAGATCAATTGCTGCTTCTCTAACTGATGTTGAATGATCAAGAAATGAATTATGTACACCTAATTTCATATCAGCTCTAGCTAATACACTTGGATCAGCTTCAACAATCATTGTTAAACATTTCATTGCTTTTGTTCTAATGGCTATTGATGATTCAGTTAATACACGTACAATTTGCTTTAAATATGTATCAAAACTTTGTGAAAATGATCTTTTTGATGCAAGATATTGTGATATTAATTCAGCTGAACTGTAATCAATATATGTTTGTAATATACCAGGTTTTGTTGTTGAACTACAAGGACGTATTGATGATATTATAAATTTTTTCTTTTCTTCAATTAATCTATATACTTCAGAATATTTTTGTTCATTATTATCATTTTCATCTTGATTTATTGTTTCAATATCTGAGTCATCATCATCATCATCATCATCATCATCATTATCACTTTCAATTATATGTTGTTTGTTATTACGTTTTTTATTTATCATTTTTTTCTTATTATTGTGAGTTTGTGTTTTTTTAATTGGTGTATTATTTTTTGTTTGTCCAACACGATTTTTTTCAATAGTACAATCACGATACCATTGTGCAATATAAAAATGTCTTGCATAACTTAATGGTGAATCTTTTGTACCATTAACAGCTAGATGATCAAGTAATACACGTTGTAAAAACATTGTACGTTCATCATCATTACTGAGACCATTGATATTTTTAGTTTGTTCATAATCAATATCTTTTTGTTGTTCTGTTTTAATATCTTTAACAATTTGATCAATTGTTGATAATTTACATTGTGAATTAACAGCATCTTTACGTAATCTTGCTGCAACAACACCAAGATATTCAATTGATGCAACTCTCAATGATATATCTGATGATTTATTCGAAAAATGACCAACTAATAATGAACCCAATAGACTCAATAATAATTCAGCTGCTGGCCATTCTGGTTTATTAACTGTTGCTAATAAATCCTGTACGAAATTTTCAAATAATGGACGATAATCAATATCAGAACCTTTACTACTGCATTTATTTAAAAATACAGATAAAAAATTTGCAGCAATTCTTGTTGCTGTATCATATTTATTTATAATTAATACGTCTAAATCAACATTTGTTGACTTTTTATTATTTGTCGTTGAAGTAGAATTAGTTGTTGTATTATTATTGATATTACTGCTATTTTTTTTATTATTATCATTATCATTATCATTGTCATTATCATTATCGTTATCAATTATATTATTGTTATTATTAATTTTATTATCTGATTGTTTGGTAACACTATCTGGTAATGTAACAACACATTGTATTAATTGTAATACCATTGCTGTTAACATTTGTATATGATCCTCTGAATTAAGTCTATAACTACGTAAACTTCTTTTACTACTTGGTAATCGCGCAATTGATGCAAGTATATCTTCAAGTAATAATTTTCTATGTTTTTCATATTTTGTAAATATAACTGTAACAAGTTTAAGTGATGACAATTGTAATTCACTAACAGATTCAACAAAAAATGGTGCAACACCCATTGTTGATGCGTGTAGCACAGTTGTATCAGTTAATATTTGTATATTTAATAATTCAGCAAGTAGTGATACAAGTTCATGCATTTTATTGTATACTTCAAGAATACTTTTTTCACGTACTTCTTTAACTTGGCCCCTTTTTTTTCTTCCACCACTTGTATTATAATTTTCAGTCTTATTTTTTGAATCTATTCTATATACTGGATCAAATGAGGGATATATTGTATTATTTAATTGAAATTTCATAAATAATACAATACGATCAATAACATCCTCAAGATATATAGTTTTTTTCATATTTTGTGATGTCATTATATTTAATGCAATTAATGATGCATCAACAGCACGCTGTACTCTTTCCATAGCTAGTTGCATCCATAATCTTGTTTCATCAACATCATCATCTGGATCAGCTAATGGTGATACTCTTGCACCATCACGTATATTTTTTTCTAATATATTTAATAATCTAACAAGTCTATCTGATGGTATTGATTCCATTGCTCTTAGTGATTTTAATTTTGCTGCTTCTCTACATAACTCTTGTAATTGATATTTTGGAATAAGCATCTCTTGTGGTACATCACCATCTTCATCAAGCTCAATTATTGTTGTATCATCTTCAGTATTTTCAAATATTGTATCAATTGTTGCATTAAAACGTTGATACGTATTTGTTTCCATTAATTCATCAACACTTAATTTTGCCAATACAGGAATTAATTTTTTTTCAATTTTACGTATTTTTGGTTTAACTGGTGATAATGTTAAATCATCTTTTCTATCATAATCAGTGTTATCATCATCATTATCATCATCTGTATCATCATCAATTGTCATTTTCTTACGTTTACGTGGTGTTTCAGGTTTTTTCTTTTGACGATCTTTACTACGTGTTTTAAATGCTCTATCATAATCATCTTCACTATCAGATTCTGATTTTATTGGTACTTGGTTTGTAAGACCCATTTTAGCAGCAAGATTTGGTGATTTTTCTGTAAATGCTGCTAAACTTTGTTGCATAAGTGCTTGATCAGCTGCTGATAATCTATTTAACATGACAACTGGTTCTTTTAATTTCGCTTCATTTATTTGTACTGGCATTTTTACATCTCGCATAACATTATCAGGCATTTGATAATGTTGGGATGTCTGTTGTTGCTGTTGTAGCTGCTGCTGCTGTTGATGTTGTGGCTGCTGTTGTTGCTGATGAGTTATTTGTTGTGGATGTTGCTGAATTTGTTCTTGTTGTTGATGATGCATATGTTCATGCGATTGATGATGCATTTGTTCTTGTTGTTGTTGTTGATGATGTATTGGCCCTTGTTGATGTTGTTGTTGTTGATGCATTTGTTGCTGCTGCATTTGCTGATGCATAAGTTGTTCATGTATTTGTTGCTGTTGAAGCAATTGTTGTTGTTGTTGTTGTTGTTGCTGTTGGTGATGATGAAGATGATGAGTTTCTTGTTGCATTTGAAGATGAGGTGGTATCATTTGTTGCTGCATTGGCATACCGAGAGCAGAATCAAGACTGATTGCAACATTGTCAGGTGTTAAATTTGGATAAATTGGAGGTACTTGTGGATGTACAACATTTTCAACTGATTGATGATGAGATTGATGAAGAGTTGGTGTAATTATAGGGTGTATTTGTTGATGGTGATGATGAGGATGATGAAGTTGAGGCTGCTGTTGGTGTTGGGGATGTTGTTGTTGTTCTGTATGATGTAGTTGTTGTTGGTGGTGCTGTTGGTGTTGTTGAGGAAGCTGATGCATTGGTTTTGGATCAATTGCTTCAATTGGTAAATCAATTTCTGGCAAACCAGCAACTGTATCAAGTAAAAATGATGAATTATCACCAACTGTATTACCAAGATCAAGACTCTGTGTATTAGCCATTGAATGATGCATTGGCTGTGTCATTATTGGATCGAATAATGACTGTTGCATATTCATATTAATATTCATTTGTTGATTTGGCATATTCGATCCATCCACCATAGGTGATGTTATATGATGTATCGAGTGTTGTGGTGTTGTTAAACCAGACATGTTGTTGTTGTTGTTGTTGTTGTTGTTGTTGTTGTTGTTGTTGTTGTTGTTGTTGTTGTTGTAGTTGTTGTTGTTGTTGTGGATGAATTTGTTGTTGATGTGATTGCATTGGGCTACATTGCATCATTGCTGGACTTTGTGATCCTATATGAGCTGGTGAATAAATATTTTGATGTGGATTAATATTTGTCATTGTATTGATACAATTAACATCATCTTGTATATGTTGTGGAGTTGTTCTTGTTTGTTCAGTAATAACAGTTGCACGTGGTGATGGTGAAGGCACAGCAAATGGTGACATTTGTGATACATCAGCATGATTTTGTGGTGTCATTGGCATTCTTTGATGTTGTGAATGTGATAAATTAGTTGTTGGTGGTGGTGGTAATACAGTTCTTGCTGATGCCGGATGTGCTGGACTACCTTGTGGTGTCTGTCGTGAACCAGATGAATTTGAATATGATGGTGAATATTTACCATAATTTGCTGGTGATTGATTTGCATTCATTAATTGTGTATTTTGTGGCCAATTACGTGGTGAATTATATTGTGGCCCTTTAAATACATGAGGATTTAATTGTAATATTGCTTTAAGCAATTCAGGGGTATTTTCTTCAGTCTCATGTGGTTGATCAATTTTCAAATGATGATCTTTTAGTTCAATATTATCTGATGATGTTTGTGACAATGATAATAATAATTGTGGTACCAAAGTTTCATCACGATTACTTAATAATATTGTAGCCTCTTCGGCAACACGTGGATGAAATAATAATGATTTGTTTGTTAATGTTTGTGGTAATGGTGTTGGCAGGGGCATTTCCGGCAACAAATCTGTTAAACTCGCTATACCAGCGAGGGTAGTAATTGGTACACTTGGTATAGTTACCCCATTCATTTTGAGTTCGATTAGCTCTGGCATTACACCCTAGACATAACAGAAAAAAAATACTATTATTATTATTAATATTAACGATACGTATATTTATTAATAACAATGATCCTATTTTTATATTATTCCATTTTGTTCAATTTTCAACTGTACGTATCTACAACACTTTTTTTTATTCATTTATTTATTTACTTTGTCTTGTCAGTGAAGCTCACAATACGCAGTGGTCCTTGGTCAATGCAATTCCTCGAAAATTATTGCATTCACTCGTTAACCATTTTAACAATTTAAACATTTTCACAACCTGTTGCTTTGTTTATTTATTTATCTATTTTTTATTAGAATCTTTTTTTTTTAATTTATTTGTTTATACACTCAATATTATTGTCCATTTACACTTATCACTATTATTTTTTTTAAATCTCATAAATGTTTTTAATTAATAATGAGAACTGAAATAGTCTTTAATGTTTTTTTTTTAAAGTTCCCATGGTGCTCTTGACAAATCTCAGCCAAATTTTGATGATGCTCTTGGATCTTGCAATAAACAATCCATTTTTTATTATTTCACTTTTTTAACACTATTTATTTTTATCTGAAATAAAAAAAAAATATATTTTAATTTATAATGTAAATATAATGATAGAAAAATTACTATTATATAACAATTTAATAAAATATTTTATATTGAAAAAAAAATATTATATTACTATTATTATAGTTTTAAATTAAAAAAAAAAAAAAAAAAAAGTATCTCAATTAAATCAAAATTAGAAAAAAAAAATAATAACAACATTGCAGTTAAAAATAATAATAATATTTCCAATATTTAATTTAAAATGTTAAATACAAATAAATTATAATTTTTTTTTTATAAAAAAAATGACCCTGAGAAATTGCAATATTAAAAAAAAATTGACATGAAATTCAGCACCTTTCACTGGGTCATAAAAAAATGAGCTAAAACATAAAAATAAAAAAAAAACATCACACACAATAATAGTTGTCAACGATATATGTCAAATGTAAAATTTACGAAAATGAAAAAAAGGAAAAAAAAAAACGTCACAAGACACAACAAAAGTATCATCAATGACGTACAATATAAACATGCCTAGAAGCAAGATAAACTTTAATGTTTTTTTTTATTATCCAAGAAGTAAGTGTCATTTGGACTTACCAAACGGCTGATGATTATTTATGCTGACAAATACAATATAGAAAATATTATTTTGGCGGGAGATGAAATGACTAAGCCACCTCTCAAACAAATCATACATCAAATATTAATATAATTAAATCATTAATAATTAAAAATAAATTAAATTAAATTAAAAAACTTTCACATAAATGTTTTACAAGTCGTTGATATTCAACACACAATTGTCATCCGTGGCTGTGGCCTACTTGATATTAGACGCGTATTTTAATCACAATAAATTATAAATAACAACACCATTATTAATAACACAGTTAATAATAACTCATATTAATTTATAATATTATAATTATTATTATTAAAAATTTTATATCAATAGTTTTTATAATAATTTATTTATTATAGTACGAAGAAAACAGACACAAAGGCGTCCATTTTGCTTAATAGCAACCAAACGGAAGTTGCGTAGTAGATTTACTTCATATATTTATACATATATAAACCCTTTATATGCAATTTAACACACACATGTATATATTATTAATATGTATTGGCAAAAACAAGTCGGGGCAGCAGCGTCGCATTTATAACCAATTATTAATGCTGAATTTTCATGAGTAATATTTCATTAAAATGATATCATTGGTCAATTTACAATTCAACAATGAATTTTAACCAATAAAAAACGTGACGCCATCATTAGACAGTTTTATTTTTTCTTGTTTTTATCTATATTATTTATAAACAAATGATTCATTTAGCTTTTAATTATAATTTCGGTGATTTATATATATTTTTTTGTTTTTAGATTTAATTATTGTATGATGATTAATATGGATACTTTAAATTATCGATTTGGGTGTTTACAATAAACGACAATATTTTGATAAATGTTTTTTAAACGCGTCCATTTTTTTATGTACTGTTTTTGTCCCCTTCAGTTTCCCCTTTATCGAGGATTTGTATATTTTTGTCTCTTATTTTTTACACTTTTTTAGTGCTTTGTATTATTCTCTCGCTCTCTCACAAAAGAAAAAGAATGAGAGAGAAAAATCTCTCACCCTAATTCTCTCTCTAGAAATAAAAAAAAAAATGTTGAATAAAAAAATAAATTTATTCTCTCGGAGCCAAGAGAGTGAAACTTCAAAATGGCGCTACAACAAAGTGTAAACACCCAGTTTATTAATATTATTATTAGAGCGTGGTAATTGTGATTTATTATTAACAAGTTTATTATAATTTTAAGGTGATTTTTAATTATATTCATTGACAATTTGTGAATAACATAAAGTGGCCTGAATGTTTACTATCGAAATGTCCATCGCCCATTCTATGACAGGTAAATTTAGTTTTTTTTTTCCTTTTTTTTTTTTTATTTTATTATAACACTGTCTTTCTTCATCTACTGTTAGTTTTAATGTTTATATTTTTGGGCTTTAATTATTTAAATAAATTGTTGTTATGTTATCAGTAATTTTAATTGAAATGTCATGTTTGTTGATGAATTTTATTATTTTTTTTCAGTGACAGCTTTAATTATTCTATGTGTATTTAGCTTTGTACATAGAATTTTCTCAAGTATCATATAAAAGCTTGCACTAATATTGAAATCAAGTATATAAATAATAATATTGAAAATTTTATCAAGTAAATTAGTTATTTAATAAATATAAAATGATAATAATTTATATATATTTTTAACATTTTACAGGGTCTGAACCAACAAAAATGGCCCAAAAAAGAGTATCAAGCAGTATTGGGTGAGTTGAAAAATAAAAAAAATTGACTCCAAAAAAAAAAAAAAAAAATATCTACAATAAAGAAAAATAATGTAATAAATAAAAGACAGTATTGTAAATAAATTAGCATAAAATTAGGTCGGTAAATGTGCACCCTGCAGCGTGTCCACATAAAATTCGAAACGAATAGAAGGAAGCAGAAATAATAAAAAAATAAAATAGATTCTTGGGCCTTATTATGCTATAATCCATCGAAATAATTCTCAGGTATAACAAATAAAGTGTTCTTTATGTCGGTTTTTTCTTCTTATTTTCTTTCACCTGGTGTATTTTTTTCTTGAAATGAAAAAAAAAAATGCCATGCATGCCAAGAGTCATTGTGTTTGAATTTTGTCGCAAAAGAATACATTCCAATGACCTCACTGCAAAGTCATTTGTACCATTTGTAAATAGTAACTCGAAAAAAAAAAAAAAAATGTGAATGAAAATAGAATAGAATTTAAATTATTTGCTCTTTTTTTTTATTCATTTATCATTTGATGCATTGTGAAGCATTAAAGTCACTTTTTTTTTTTGGCTCCCACACTCATTGATAATAGTTTTTTATAACTTTAAATTTTTACAGAAAATTAAGAAGAAATATAATTTACTTGTATAAGAAAGTTTTATAATAAAGGAGAAAAAATTGGTCGAGAAAATTAAAAATTAAAATAGAAAAATATTCGAAACTGTTGCATCTCGTGTGCTGAATGATCAAGAGGTATTGGTAGGAGAAGTGATAGTCACCCTCCTTTCCCTCTTTTCTCTCTCCGTAAACCCCCGCAGAGTTGGACATAAACCGCGGCACATTATGCGGCTATGGTGGAATCAGTCACCAACGGGACGTGGGTGGTGCTGAGTCGAAAATAAAACTTTTATTTCACTTTATTATTTAATTTAATAAAAAACAAAACAACTAAAACCCGGAAACTCGTTCAAAATTGAAATGTTTATGAAAAAGTTAATTAATTAAATATTTTTTTTTATCAACTGTTGTTTATTAAACAAATTGAAAGAAAAATTGTTGATAAATTGTTTTTTTTTTTTTTTTCATTTCATTAAATGAAAGTAAACAACACACAACATATTTTTAAATCTCACAAGTGCTACAATTATTTTTTGTAATTGAAATTATTTCCCGCCAAGTGGTTTTTATTTTATAAAAATGAAAATAATAAAAAGTATTATGTTATTAAGGTGTTAATTATTTTTAAATTATACTCTATGATGTTGATGATGATGTGGCTTGAGATAGGATGATATATCAAAATGTTTTTTACAAGATTAAAAAACAATTTTCAGACTGGTTTTGTTTTTTGTTTTCTATTAATACGTAAGAAAATATTTATAAAATTAATCATTAAATAAAAAATAGTGTTCTATTTTATATTATATTTTTTACTGACGTGTAAATCGTGAGTGTCATTGAATAATTGAACTTTCCAAAAAGTCAAATTGAAATTATAGTGATGACGAGATTTTACATGTAAACGAATTGGATATTAAACGATCTATAATAAAAAGTGAATTGTTTAAAATATAAAAAATTAAAAAACATCAAAATAGAGTATCCAGGTGGAAACGGTATGTACGGGGGTGGTACGGGAAGTGCGGGATATGGGGTTGGTTTGGGCCAAGGGCCTGGACCCTCGCACTATATTCCTCCACCTTCAACTAATCATGTTGCATACCAATTAGCCACTGGACCCCCTATGGTCGCGGGTATACCACCTGGAGCTACTGGACCACCTCCCGGAAGTCAGCTACTGTCTTATGGACCAAATTTATCACCCCATCATATACAACAATCCCAAAATGACTTGTCCCTCACAAAACGACGAAGGTAACAAATAATTCAGTGTCAAATTTAAATTTCTATTCAAAAAGGAAATAGATATTATTCATTGAATGAACTGATCAAGTTTTTATCGACTTAATACTATTTCGTTATCTTTTTTTGTTGATAATAGCTGTTCAACATTTGAAATTCAATTATTATCACTACGTGATTAAACGCAATACGTCTGATATCGTCTTTTGCTATGAAAACAAAAAAAAATTCATTAATTTGTTTGCAATTATTTAGCAATTATCTAGCCTAAGCAAATATCACTCTAAATAAATAAAATTTTATTAATTTTTGAAATAACAAGAATGTTTTTATATATTATTTAAAAAATTATCAAGTATTTATTTATTTATTTTATTGTTTAATATTGAATCTAGAGCTTGGTTGTTGGTTTATGTTTATTCAAATAATGTCAGCAAGATTGCCACCATTATTCGAAGACATAACAAAACCCTTTATACAAAATAAATATAAATTTATATATAAACAACTGTTGGTGGTCTGTCGTTGTTTACATTATTACTACTGTTAAAAAAAAATTTTTTTTTATGATAAACAATTTGTATGTTTAAATTGTAAATTTCTAAAACCAACATGTGTAACTACATGAGATATCATTTTAAATCGAAGCGATAATTTAAAAAAATTTCACTCCAAATATTGCTTTGATTATTTAAAAATAATAATTACTAAAATTATTCATAGTAATTATTTGAATTTCGAAATGATCATTGATAAAAGTAAAGAATATTTATGTTTTTTAGACTTTAGTTTGCGCGGCAATTTGAATAGATACTTTGAGCTTTTTATAATCTCTTGTTTACAAGATTTTTATAACTACCCTTGCTCTCTCTCTCTTTGAACCCCCTTATTTCATATACAATCAAATTCATCGACAAATGTAAAACCCAGTAGTTGTAGAATTTGTCACGTAGTAGAGATTTGCGGTCACTGGCAAATCCAAACGGATCACCTGACTAACGGTTCGTTAATATTACATAATTTTAGTATTACCATGAGTGAATAACAATTTTTCAACATTAAATTATGAGATTTATATTCATTAGTAGATATATTTATTTATTTAAATTATAAAAAAATATTTTCTTATTTTATACAACAGTCCACACGTGGAAATAGTTTGTTACGCTATGCCCTCAATTTTCCAGTTTCATAATTCAATGAAAAAAACATTCAACAAATAATTTTTCACTATTAAAATTGAATAATTAATTAATTATTTATTTATTTTGATAATTTAAAAATAAAAAAAGCTTATAGAAATAAAATTTGAAAATTTCTTTATATTTAATTGTGGATAAAAGGGTAAAAGAGATATTAAAATTGATTGAAAGTCATTGTTAAAAATTTAGAAGGGGCATGATGTCGCATGGTAGCGATTCGAATTATTCGATTGAAATTGACCAATGACACGTTTGGAGAATGGATAAAACAGTGGACCGCCCCTTCATAAGTAAACTAACGGGCCCAAAAAACTACAAATGGCAGCAAACTTATTAATATGTACAAAGCTATACATTCAACATCGCTCAATAAAAAAAAATATAAAAAAACTTGACGATATTTATCAGCAGTATTTGATTCCAAAAAAAAAAAAAAAAAAAAAATATCCATACATGTTAAAAAATAAGATTCGAAAGACAGGATAAGAAGCTTTTTTGATCAGGTGCTAAGTCGAAGGAACAAGTGCCACCGTTGGTATACGCTCAAGTCCCAACAAAAAAACGTTTATATTTTTGCCAAACGAAAAAAACAATATAATAAATAAATACTGAAAGAAGCTACTGGAAACTTTGTTTTTCTTGGTGGGTCTTTGGCTGATTCTTGAAATCTCCTACCAAGATCTAAAACTTTAAACATAAAAACAAAAAAAAAATATATATAAATAAATATAAATGAATAAGTCCCAACATTATAAGCAAGATGTTTATTTTTTTAATATTATTTTTTATCTCCCTCTTTTGTTTGTTAAAAGAAAAATGATAATAATAATAATGACCTGATAAATTCATGTCACGATGAGAGACAAGGGTCCACTATTTTATTATAACTATTATTTATTTATTTTTTTGTTTTTCAAAAAATTCGCGAGATCTAAAATAAGAAAATATTTTTTAAAAAATAATAACTTTGTGTCTCTCCTTGACCATATGATCCCAGTCTCTTTCACATAAACCATTCAATGCTAATATACCACCATCTCAAGTAAAACACTGAAAATTCAATTTATTTTCCCTTCTTTTTCCATCATAATTATTCATAGAGTAAAAAAAAATTGTGTCTATTTTAAATTGATAAATATAATAATGATTTCAATCTTTTTTTTTTCTTACTTTTATATCCTTCATATTTAATATTTTATTTTCCAAAAATTTTAAAGCCAATTGTCGAGAGAGCCATATACACGAGGTCCGTTAGGTCAGGATATAATGCCCCTTGGCAGATCATTATGTACTCCATAAATCGGTCCTCCGACTTATGCGGACAACATTGCAGGGTTGAGAAGTAAAGGTGGATGAGGAGGTAAAAATAATAAAAAACTAAAAGAACAAAGAATACAAAAATGAAAAAAAAAAAAAAAAAAAAACGAATAAAAAATAACAGTGGACTATTCGTTCGTGGGAAAGAGGATGAAGAGGAGCGATTGGAGAGGGACGAGAG
Source organism: Aphidius colemani (assembly GCA_030523065.1). Lineage (NCBI taxonomy): Eukaryota > Metazoa > Arthropoda > Insecta > Hymenoptera > Braconidae > Aphidius > Aphidius colemani. The sequence continues at coordinate 47,846 of JAPYYR010000230.1, read as the reverse complement.
TATATATATATATAAATACACATATATGTATACATAGTAGTACACAGTGTATAGTAGTGGATAAGAGTTTGTTGAGGCCCCGATGAGGGGACCCACGTAGGTACATACAACACGTAGGAATGAAACGATACCCGGATGTGATGCCCTACCACCCTCACAAGGAGGGTGGGGTAAAGGGGGGTCATGGGTATGTACCCTGTCCAGAAACCAGAGAGGGATTCTCTTCATTCTATATACGATATACACAGTGGGGAAAAAAAAAAAATTAAATAAAATAATAATAAATAAGAAAAAAAGAAAATAAATAAATAAAATAAAATAAAAAAAAAATTATATATATATATGTTGGCTGAGGGTCAGTAACATGCATCAAGCGTCGTCTTGAGATTTTTTTTTTCTTTTTTCCTCAGATTTTAATATCAGGTACATTTTTTTTTGAAAATTATTTCAAAAAATGTTAAATGTTTACAAAAAATTTGTTCTTTTTTTTCATGAGAAAATTTCTAAATTGAGTTATTGTAAATTGCCAAGATGTAGCAATAAAATAGATTATTATTCCACTTTTTTTTTGCCAAGTTAATATTTCCGTTGACATTTATACTTGATAGTAAAAATAAAATCATAAATTTCTATCTAACTTTATTGCAGTAGTTTTGATATAAAATTATCATGACAATATTTTATCAATTGCAATTAATTTTAACATTGACGAAATCTGTCGTTTATATACATTTTGTCGTATATATATTTTGACTTCTTATGTCGATAGGATGTTCTCAAGTATAGAACCATATTTGGCAATCCGGAAATGATAATTTATATAAACACAAATGGAAAATGACGCAATTGAGGACGTAATAATTTATTAATAATTTATTATGATCCTGTATAAATTACCTGTCAAAAAAAAAAAGAATAAAAACATTAACAAAAAAATCTAATTTATAAATTTTTTCATTTGTCACGTTTTAGATCTGATGAGGATGATCCAAGTGGAGGAAAGTACCGTAGAATTGAGGATGATAATATGCAAGACAAGGAAAGATTTGCTAGGTGAGTTTTCAAATCAAATAAAAAATATAAACTAATAAATTATTAAATATAAATAATTTAACAATATTCCACAAAGTAGATCAGATAGTTGAATCAAGAAATTAAATAATTCTTTGATATCAACTTGTTGCGGTGATTCACATTAGTCACGATCAGCTTATAACGTCCTCAACATGCTTGGCTTTTATCATATACGTATTCTGTCTTTGAGGTCCCAAAGACGAACTTGTTGCACATATATGCTTTAAACATTTGACTTTATATGCTATGTATTTTTTATATTTATACATATTGTTAATGCCCCAGCAGTAGGCCCCTCGAGATGCCAATATGTATGTGTACATTGTGGCAGTAGTTAAGCCCTCGGCATCTCATCTAACGTCGTGGGAATATATGGCCAATATTATCTATACACTCAAATACCCGTAATTCTTCATCTACAATTTTTTATTGTTAGTCTTGAATAATAACTCTTCATGTAAATATTAATATTTTTTTAAGATACTTTTATAAAAATTCATTAATTTAGAAATTAAATTTATTATTTTATAGTCTAATATTACCGCAAAAAAAAAATAATAAAATAATAAATTCCACAATATTTGAATAACACTATTATAAATATAAAAATGAAACTTTTGATATCGCGCAAACGTAATATCATCTCACTTTTAAGTTAATAACACTATTATAATATTTTTTTTACCGTAAAAATCATAAAGCCACAAAGTTACTTTGGTACAAATATTTCATCATCATCATCATCATCCACCATCAAAGTTGTTGTATATACATTTATAAATTTAAAATTCACTCTAATGCAAAATTCCAGTAGTTTTTGGTTCATCGCGATTATGAAGGACGCACAGTGGACGATAATAACATTATAAATAAATTATACTATTTTTTATTTATGTTATTATATTCATTGCATTCCGGTGGTTAACCAACTTTAAGATCATTCATCCACCTTTAACTTCCTACAAAAAAATATACATAAAATAAGGAAAAGCAAGTTTAAAAAAAAAAAAAAAATTAAATTAAAATAATAATAATTGAAACAACAATTGTGGTTGTTTTATTTTTTTTTTTAACGTTTTGTTTTGAACTGAATTATAAACATGATGCACTTTTCAAATTGCATCGTAGTCCTTGTTCGAGCAACTTCAGTTTATATGACCCTTGAACTCGTGCAATAAGACTCTTGGATTTAACTCTTATAAATTATAATATATATATATGTAGTGTGTCTACAATATCATCCCCCTTTCATTTTTCCCCCTTTTAAGATACATTGGCCTCTTTTAAATAGCCAACAAGCCGTTATAAATACAACAATTCATTTCTCAGTTTTTCTGATGAACTACATCATCATGCTTGTCTCATCAATTTCATTTTTCTCACCTTATATTATATATTTTTGCTTCATACATCATAAATTCATGTACAACATGAATTTAATCACTTGACACAGACATTTCAAAATCAGTATTAATTTTTCAATAGACTCTTTTTTATTATATTAAAAATCAAACAAGTTTATATTTTTTTACTTTTTATATAAACCTTTTGCAATATGGCTCTGGTTACCCTCTTCGCGTGTTTAAAATTTTTTAATATATTTATATATTTTTTTTCTTTTAAACTTGTAAATTTCTTTATGGGGAATTATCATAAATTAAATGCTATTAAATTTATATATTGTGTGTATACTTATTACGTTGTTAAATGCATCGAAATATATTTAGAAAAAAAATGTTTTATAAAAAATTATAAAACTGGTAAGTTGTATGTACCACCATCAACCCTTTATATATTTTTTATTTTTCCATTGGCTTGTTTATTTTTGTGTCACGTAATAATGAAAATAAATTGACAGTAATTATTGTCATGTACTTTAAATAAACAAGTTAAAGAAATGGAAAAATATTGTTGATATAAAACGTATATATATTTTAAATAAACAAGGATGTTTTTTAATTAATGTTTAATTAATTTTTTCATACATGTTTATTGTTTTTTTTTTTTGTTAAAAGCCGAGAGAATCATTGTGAAATTGAGCGTCGAAGGCGGAACAAGATGACAGCATATATCACGGAACTCTCAGACATGGTACCAACGTGTTCAACACTTGCCAGAAAACCCGATAAATTAACAATACTCAGAATGGCTGTTGCTCATATGAAAGCTCTACGAGGTAATAATGTTTTTATTATTTTAATTTTCTAAACAACAAATTAACATAATTTTTCAAGGCACAAAAAAATTTAAAAAACCGTATATTATTTCTTTATATAAATAATAGAAAATATATTTTTAAAAATATTAATATTTAGTTGTTTAATCTATATGTGTGATAAGTTATCTGGAATGCCTTTAAACTGATTGTCACGTACAAAGTAGTTGAAGTGTTCAAACAAATCTTAACAAAAGTTAATCATGTCAGTTTTTTTTTTTTTTATTTGATACAATTTTTTTTTATATATATAAATTACGTAGATGATTGAGTAATTTATCTATGACGTTTATTGTAAATTCATGGAATTTTTTTGATTAAAACATTTATAGTATTATGATAATAAAGAGAGAGAGAAAAATGAATAAAAAAGTTATTAAGAGACAAAGCTGGACATGCTGATGAAGGTGGAAATATATATATTGAATTCAAAAGAGATATAATGCTTCCGGTGAGCTGGTGGATTGTTTAAACATGTGGCAACAGTTCTCGTTGGGACATACAACGTGTTAAACCATACACATAAAAAAATATATTTAAAAAATAAAAAAATCCAACACACAATCCAGAAACTTAAACGTTAGAGAAAAAATAAAATGAAAAATGAAAATAAAATATAAAAAAACTATGGAGATAGCTCTGCGTATATTATCGTTGGAGTCTCGCATTGTTTATAGCTACTTCTCCTCTTTCTTAGCAACGAGTGTTACTGAATACAAATTGACAAGACAAAATATTTTTTATTTTATTTTTACCTGTTTATATCTTTATCCAGAGTCAAATAGCCAGTCACTTCGAAATCACTAAATTCAAGAATAAAAAATGTTTTTTTTTTATACATTTTTTTCATTTATAATTCAGTAAATGTTACGACTTATCCATACTAGTGTTGTCATTTGATTCAATTTACATTCAAACGATTTTATGTATTTTTTTCTTTAAAAGTTATTTATCATTATTATTTTTTTTTTTCCATAAAAAAAGTAAATAAAATTATTATAAAATATATGATAAAATTAAAAAAACATTTTTGTTTTATTGTTAAAATTTTGTTGAGGAAGTAATAGAGTAAGACTGGCTGTTCCAGGTGGAAAATAATGGTAACGAAGGTCACGATCAGGTACCTTCCATAGATCTTGTTTTGAAGTCGTTAAAGTAACTCTTCCCGGAATTTCTCATACATCGAAACGTAGATCGAATCGAAACTCGGGTCCAGGCTTACTATATACTACAGTATACCCCAGGGATCCGCTTTGCAATTCTGATCTTGCACCTTGATTATTACATAGGCATTATGCCCTTGTCTTTTATATGTACACTTATACCACAATCTCACAATCCAACAAAATTTTGTCATTTTTTTATTATCCAATGTTTTATTTATTTTTATATTAAATAAATATAAACTTTTTATTTTTTTAGGAACTGGTAATACGAGTGATGGTACATATAAACCATCATTTTTAACTGATCAAGAATTAAAACATCTTATACTTGAAGCTGCTGATGGTTTTTTATTTGTCGTTAGCTGTGATACTGGTAGAATCATATATGTTTCTGATTCAGTTGCACCTGTTCTTAATTATTCACAGAGTGATTGGTATGGTACAAGTTTATATAATCAAGTACATCCAGATGATACTGAAAAAGTACGTGAACAATTAAGTGCATCAGAACCACAACATGCGGGTAGAGTACTTGATCTTAAAACTGGTACAGTTAAAAAAGAAGGACATCAATGTAAGTATAATAATTTTCACGTAAATTGATTCTATTAATATCTATTAATAATTATTATTTATTTATTTAGCATCTGTAAGACTTAGTATGGGCTCAAGACGTGGTTTTATATGTCGTATGAGAGTTGGAAGTCTTCAAACTTCTGGTGATATGGCTGCCGCACAAGGACTTCATCGTTTAAAACAAAGAAATTCATTGGGACCACCAGCAAGAGATGGACAAAGTTATGCTGTTGTTCATTGCACGGGGTATATTAAAAATTGGCCCCCCACTGGTGAGTTTGGTATGAATCCTCATGAACATTATTCCATCGTTCCTGTCGTCGTAGATTTTTTTTTTTTTTTACATTTTTCAAATATTTATTATATATATATTATTGCAGATAATTAATTGTTTTTTTTTTTTTGTCATTTGTTATGATTTATATGCAAGTAGTTTATTATTTATTTAAAACAAAAAAAAACGAAAACTGACAACGGAAACAGGGAAAAGTGGTCTAATTGGATAATTTTGCGCTGTAGGTGATTTTGTTCCCCCGTGTATACCAGGTGTGGGTTTAGGAGACAGGGGTGCTCTTCAAACTGGTCCTGATGGTGTTATAACTGATGATGCAAACCATTGTTGTCTGGTTGCGATTGGACGACTACAAGTTACAAGTACACCAAATACCAATGACTTGGCTGGTTCAAATAGCAATAATGGTATTAATTTTGAAATAAAAAAAAGATAAAACAATCTTAAATTTACAAATAAAAATAATATAAATTTTTATCATTTTTAGAATTTATATCACGTCATTCTGCAGAGGGTAAATTTACATTTGTCGATCAAAGGGTTGGTGGTATATTGGGTTATACACCATCTGATTTACTTGGTCATCAGTGCTATGAATTTTTTCATCAAGAAGATTTGCCACATATGCGAGATAGTTTTGATCAAGGTTATACTTTTTTTATTTTATTAATATAAATTATAATAATATCAATTGTTTTATTATATTTATATTTTATTTATATTATTACAGTTTTAAAGCTCAAAGGACAAGTTATATCAGCAGTATATCGTTTCCGTTCAAAAAATCGTGACTGGGTGTGGCTGAGAACTTCGGCATTTGCCTTTTTAAATCCATGCTCACAAGATGTTGAATATATTGTTTGTACAAACTCAATTGCTAAGTAAGTTATATTATTATTTAATTTAATTTAATATATAAATATATATATTATTTTTATAAATTAAATATTATTATTATTTTTTAAATAAGATCAATTCATCCTGGTGGTGAAACACAAGCTGAAAATGAAGGAGTTCCACCTTATGGACAACATAGTTTGGATTATTCATTACAACGACAACAATCAAGGGATTCAATGTATCCAAATGCTCATCACTTAATGCAACATCCACCGGCTGTTGCTGCACCAGGCTCACAACAACAACCAAGACCAGAAAGTTCACAAAATGCCTATCAATATGAAACAACACAATCACCAATTGCATATGGTTCACCGAGTCAACAAAATGCATCAGCTACTGCATTAAATAGAATGCAAAAACCTACAAATACATCACCTACACCTGTTCAACAAGCATGGACACTTAATCGTCAAGTAATTTAATTAATTTAGCTTTTTTTCTTTTTTACATATTATTATGTTTAAAAAAACTGATAATAAAATTTTAATTCAATAGCAACCTGTTACCGAGGGTTATCAGTACAGTCAACTGAGCCCTTCAAGATCACCAAGTGGTCCAACTTATACACAATTAAGCAGTGGTGCAAGAACACCAGCAGCTCAATATCATTCAGTTACAACAGTGCCTAATAATCCTGGTAAATAATTATTTATATTATTTGTTTTATAAATTTAATTTTGTTAACACCTTAAATTTCCGTTTTTTTTTTTTGGGTAATAGGTATGTGGGCTTGGCAGGGACAACAACATCAAACACAACAACAAGATAGTGGACAATCAAACGCACAAGTAGCTGGTCAACCACAAGTAACTCATGCTCCTCAAAGTGGACCAGGCTCACAGCCACAAGAATTTAATGAAATGTTACAAATGCTTCAAGAACACAGTGGTCCACCTGGTTTTGATGAACTCAATATGTTTAATACGAATTTTGAATAGCATTAATGATAAAATATTTTTTTTTTTAAATACAAAAAAAATAAAATTAATTATTGTGATCATCCTCGTGATGATATTTTAATATCACGAGTTTGACATCTAGCATTGAATTATCACAAATTATCTTTTACGCCGAGAATAATTAATTCCGTAAAAGCACTTGTACACTTGCACCTGATACACCAAAAGGTTCGTAATTAGGTTTTTAATAACGAGTGAAAATTAAAAAAAATTTTAAATTTTAAAATTACTGGATAAGTAATTAGGTCATTTAGTTTTTTAATAAGTTGTTTTTTTTTTTAAAAAAAAGAAAAACAAATACTGACTTGAAAATTTAATTGACAATTGATTGCCTCAAAGGTAGATCATTAAAACATAAAGATATTATTATTATATAGACTTTGAAGTAATATGAGATTTTGTTTTTCTCATTTAAGAAAAAAAATTAAAATAAAACTATTTGTATAGAAGAAAAATTTTTTTTTTGTCGGTCCAAATGCTGAGGCATCTAAACAAGAAAAAAAAAAACATAATAATTTTTTATCGTCAGCTTTCTATTAGCTACAATACGACTAGTTTAATTATTTTTTATTTAATTCATTGTAATTACGACAGTGCAATCATCCATTAAAAAAAAAAAAAAAAAAACAATTAAAATGCTATTGATAAAAACCTCGGCTGAAATTGTTTTAAAATAACAATGTACAAAATTATGTAATTTTCACATCGCTTCCTTGTGCGACACACTGGTTTTAAATACTTTTAAGATAAAAATTAGTAACGAAAAAAAAAAATATATAATGTTACTATCGACGAATAATTTTTATGTAAAAAAATTCACGCGTGATTCGTTGCATTTGTAAATGTTTTACGATTTTTTTGGATGAAACAAAAAAAAAAAAAAAAAAAACGATAATATTAATAATAATAATGACAAAGTAGCATATCATAATTAAAAAAAAAATTAAAAGAGAGCAAATTTTTCACCAATGTATGGGTTATGATGAAACATGAGATGTAGATTTTTTTTGAAATAATGAATTGTGTTTTTTTATTTGATGATTATCCTCACACTAATTATTAAGAAATTAATTAGTACTTAGAAAAAAAATTTTATTTTCAAAATCTAATATACAAGAAGAAGAACAAAAACAAAAAAACAAGTGATTATTTATAATTTAAGTTTTTTAGCAGAGTGTACACTTTTACTTTTCTTTTTAATTGGTTCATTAGTTTTCGACTTGATGCTACTGGATACTTGATCTTGTAATTGTGAAAAGAAAGAAGTTGATGATTTTGGAGTTCTGTTTGTTGATTCATCAATAGTTGAGATATTTCTATCTTTTGTTAATTTTTTAACCATTGCAGCTTGTATAACTTGAGCTTGTTTTTTATTTTTAATTGGTCCATCTTTCATCAATTGTTGTTTCTTTTCAATGGCTTGTTGTTTAACCTTTTGCATAACCTTCTTCTTCCTTCTTGCTCTGTTCATATCTGTCTTTGTTCTTTCAGATTTACCAATAATATCACCACGTGGTTTTTTCATTATTTCTTCAGGTGCAAGTAGTGTTGCATCTGTTGTTGCAACTGGTGCAACTTCTTCCATATTAATTGCTGGTACATTACTGATAATTTTAATTTCAGGTTGTGCAAGTTTTGGTGTATAATGAAAGTTTGATAAAGCATCAAGTTTTCTAAACAATGAATGCATTAATTCACGTATTTCTATGTGCTCTTTTGGCTCTTCTTCTTGACGTTCATCTTCATCATTAGGATTAAGTGCTGCTTTTTGTTTAACATATTCATCTTCATATATTTGAGCTAAACTTTTTTGACTTTTTTCTTGATCCATTACAAGCTTCTTTTTATATTCTTTCGGTGTTTCAACTGGTTTATATTTCCTTACAACTGAATCCCATGCTTTATCTTTTATTCTTTGTTTTATTATGTCTTCTAATTTCAATGTTGTTTGTTCAGTTACTATTGGAGCTGGTCTTGTTGCAATATCAACTTCAACAAATTCTTCAAGAAGTGAATTTTCAGGACGTTTTGTTCCAGTTATTTCACCTTTTAATTGCCAAGGTTTTTCAGTTATTGCTTCTTTTTCTAATTTTTCAATTCTAAGCTTAAGTCGTTCTTGACGATTTTCCAATGATGACTTAGTATCACCATTATCATCATCATTTTTAGTTTTTTCAGTACTATCATCATCGTCATCAGAATTATCCATTAAATTGAATTTAACACGTTTTTCAGGTAATTTTGTTTCACTTAATTTTCTTTTTTTATCATTTTTTTCAATTTCATCATTTTCTTTAAATGTTGGGAATTGTTTATCATTAATTTTGGATGTTTCATTGTCATCACCACTTTCTGGGCTATCAAAAAAACTAGTATACTTGAGTAACCCAGCGTTTGCTGGATCGTCATCATCTTCAGATGATAAGCCATTAAAATAATCAACTTCTTCATCATCTGCTTTTCTATTGTCGTTCATCTCTTCATTGTCTTCTTTATTCAAAAAGGCATCTAATTCATTTAATTTAAAAAATTTATCATCAACAATTGATGGTTTATTTTTTCTGTCCATTGGATTATTCGTTTTCTTCTTCAACTTTCTACCCACGTCATAATCGTAACTTTCAGCAGACCAATCATCTTCAGAAACTTCGTTTTTCTTTTTTTTTTTGTCTTTTACATCTTTATCTTTATCATCTTCAGCTCCATCATCATCTTCATCATCATCATAATCTTCAGCTTCATCATCATCTTCAGCTTCATCATCATCTTCAGCTTTATCATCATCTTCAGCTTCAGCTTCATAATCATCATTTTTTTTAGAGTGCATCTCATCAATTAATAATTGTATATCATTTGGATTAACTTCAGTTGGAATTTCAAGTTTATCCTCAGCTGAAGCCCGATGAACGTCACTATATAAATCTGTCAATTCATCATCATTTTTCATTTCAACTTGCTGCCAAATTTGTTCCTCATCAAAGTCCTGAATGACAAGTTCTGGTAATGCATTTTTTGATTTTTTTTTTAATTGACAATGAGAAAAATCATAAAAATGTTTTAGTTTTTCTTGAAATATTGGTGCAACACTATCTTGAGCACTATTAAAAATAAATAAGTATTTTAATATTTATACAAAAAATATACAAAGCATAGAGGTTATATACTCCAATATAAATTAGCAATAATTATTCAATAATTACCTTAAATATTTCACTGGTTTTGTGTTACTATCATAAGTGGAAATAACTTCCTCAAACACTTTATCACCAGCCATTTTAAGTATCATTTATTTTATTTAATAAATTTATATTTATTGTAAATTAAAATTTGACTATTTATACACAGCACATGGTTTACTGTGGATCTATGGCAGTTTTTTAGTTATTCTTCATGGCGAACAATGGCGAACAATGGCGAACAAACGCGAGTAATATATATTTTTTTTTTAGACTCAAGATGGCAGTAGTCGTCAATGAACTGATAAAAATTGATATAAAAATTGTTGATGCCGCTATAAGCGCCTCTTGCCATCACACCAACAATTTCTCAGTTGTTGCTCGTGAACGCGCAGTTGTAACGTGGAAACTAACGCACGCGCGAGACAAATGGTGCCTCAATATTTTGTCTCTTAAATACAATAAATATATATATATATATATAAAATTTATAATATCAATTTTTAAATATCAACGGTGTTAATTATTTAAAAATATTAATTAATAAAAGTTTTGTTTATAATTTGTGTAATTTGTTTTGTGTTTATTTGTGTATTTATTTTTTACTGTTAAAAAATTAAGGATATACATATTTTTTGTTGTTGTTTGTCGAGGATCATATCACCATTATTTTGGATAAATTTTTATGAAACCGTAGGAAGGTTTGTATTGTTTTTTTTTTATAATTCACTAAAAACAACAAGGTAACTCAATTTACCTTTAAACATTTGAAAAATTACCTTTTTATTTGTCTAATTTTTATTATTATTATGATTTTTTTTTTTCTATAGATAATTTGTGCGTGACATTTGTTACTTTTTATGTGTCTTCCTGGAAAAGACATAAATATAAGAGAGAAAACACGTGGGGCACAAGCCCCCTAAAAAAAAATTCAACTTTTCATTTTCTTTTTTTTTCCCCCCAAAATAAATGAGCATATAAATTAGTGATTCTTGAGAGAAGAAAAAAAACAAAGTAAATAGACTTGAGACTCTTTTTTTTATGCTCAGTATAAATAAATTAATATCATCAAGTTAATATTAAAATAACATTGTGATTTGAAGACAAATGTTTATTATCTTTGAATAAAATTAAAAAAAATATAACAGTGGCGTCTGGTGTTGAAGATTACCCTGGCGTCATTGTGTATTAAATAAAAAATGCGATTAAAGTCTCTCGCATACAATTGAAATTCCAAGGATCGAAGGCAAAGAGAGAAGAAAAAAGGGGACTAACTCGCATAGGACGATCTTCTCGTACCCTTCGAGGTCAAAATAACCGTTTCTGTAGCATCCCAATAACTTAAATATAATAATATTTAAATAAACAATTAAACATCAGTTTAAACGAAAAAAATTATAAATCTTTTTGTGAGAAGCACTAAAATAACACCCAACTTACATAAACAATTATCAAAAATTATTAATGCTAAATGTATGTCTTTTATCATTTATATTTTAAAAAATTTCAAGACAATATGTGACCCTTATTATTATTAATTTTTTTCTTCTATTTCTATTGAGCTTTTTAAATAATTATTTATTTTTCTAATGTCTCTCTGTGTCTGTCTTTCAAGCATGCTTACATTTATTCTCTTTTGCCCTTCAACGTGTACACAATTGTACGCCATACAAACATCAACGTACAATGTATAAAAAAAAATTAAATATAAAAAACAAAATTGTGCGAATGTTGTGAGTAAATTTTTCAATATAAATATGCGTGTATGTGTTGCTCACTGAGAAAAGGATTTTAGTGTAGAGTTGCTGGACCACTTGGATTCTGTGGTTGTCTTGGATCTTGCTTTTACTTGTGTATTTTATCTTTATTTATCATTTAACTGGGCCCTCGTGGGACTTGTGTTTTATCTCACTCACTACTTGAAAACAAAGATGGATAAGATAGTATAATGAAGATGATGAAAAAGGACAGATAAATTGGATTCAAGTCTTGGGCATCAACATGAGTAAAACTCACCCAACTGTTGGACGATTTTTTTTTTGTTTATTATTTTTTCTTCTTTTTCCTGCCGCTCCTTTTTATTTTATATATAATTTTTTTTGCTCATCATTATTGAGAGATACCCAAATACATACACATATGGCAAGCACATAAATTATTTGGTTTATTTGTGGACCACATGGTACCCTTCCTGCCAAATTTCTATGAAACACCCTCATAAAAGGTCGATGTATTCTAATTCATTCTAAACTATGTCAAATATCAAGATCAAATTAAATAGACTAGTTATTTTTTTTATTTTTAATTGTTGTCTTATCAGTTTTAACAACTTCATTTTGTCCTTCAAAGATTACTCTGATTTATAAGTTTAATTTCAGATTAAATAATGTCATGTATTTAATATTTTTTTTATTTCAACTGTCAGTGGATGGATGAACATTAAATTTTATATTATATTATTATTATTATTATTATTATTATTTATACCATGATTGGTGACAGCTTTATTGATGCTGTAGAAAAATCAAGGAATTAAAAAAGCAAAAGAAAAAAAAACCATACATTTGTCTCATTTGGCATATTGCTCGAATATAAAAAGGAAAAATCAGACGTTCAGAATTCAGAAAAGTTCATATCTATTAGCCTCAACTTGTACGTTGTAAGTTAATATTAATTGAAAAATAAAATGAAAAGAAAAAATAATGTAAAAACTTGTTTAATATGTTGGTTGAAAAAGCCTCGACCTCACCAAGAATGCTAAATTGTCAGTAGTCGCACACTTGGGAATGTATATCGTGCTGTTATATGTTTCCTCGTAGTAATACTTTCTATCGGCCTTTAGACGCGTACAAACGACCTCGACAAAAGTATTCTTCTTCATCATCATCTTCTTGATTCTTTCTTCCTACTTATTTTACAACTCTTCCCGCAGCTCGTTGACAATATCCCACGTTAAAAATTATTATTTAAATATTAATAAACATTATTATATATTTAAAACCGGAAATAATAAAAATAAATTGTTTTATTTTTAAATTTGTTACCTCAAAGTTACTGTTAATTATTATGTTGACTAATTAAAGTAATTGGAACATCATGATAAAAACACTAATGCTTACGGTATATTTCTTTGATATATATATTTTTTTTTTTTACTAAATTAATTCAACTAGGAAAATTATCATGATGACGATGTTTTTTAATAATTTAAAATCTTGTTTTTAATGTTTGCTTGGTTGTGTACACATGCATAATAAATACTTGTTATCAAATAACACTGTGGTGTTATTATGATCATCATCTTAAGAGACTCAAATGACAACATCTTGTGTGTTCATTTAAAAATATATATTATTCATTATTAAATAAATATAGTGATATTATTATCATGATGTAGCATTGGCACTTTCACCTCATCTTGATAGACCAAAGTCACACACGTTTTATTTTCTTTTTTTTTGTTATTTATTTTTCTAAATAAAAATTGCAATGCCGACAAATTAGAAAGTTCAGCTTACAGAATATATATTAATGCAGTGTCCGTTGTCGTTTGGTTGTTGTTGTAATGGTCGTTTTGTTGAAATACTATTCGATATGTTTGTGTGGGTATTACTATCTCGTATAGAATACCAAAGTTTTAGAAACTCAGCAAAATTCGTTTAGTTGACTTTCACAGACTGGAGATTTAAGCGTTAATGAACACACACTCATGTTAATACATGTTGGTTTTTTTTTTTTTTTATCATTTTTATTTTATTTTTGTCATTAATTTATTTATTATTTTTTTTGTTACTTTAATCTTACTGAACATTATTAACATGACGTTTCAGTCTGATGTATTAACCTTGAGGACATAAAAAAGTTCTCTAAAAAAATATTGGAGTCGTTGTTTTGTCGTTGCAAGTACACACATTTAAAATTTAAAATTTTAACTTTTTTTTTTTCGCATTAGGCCCCTTAAAATGTAGACTTAATTGTGTGATTTATTTTAAAAATTATTATTTAAAAATGACTTGAAAAATAATCAGCAATTAATTGTTGGTAATTTTTTTTTTTTCACGTTTATGTTTATATAATTTTTAAGTGTCGATGACTTATTGACTTTATTGTTATTTAATGAAATTAATTTTTTTAATATAGCTTAAAATCAAGTTGATGTTTAACCCAATGTAAAAAAAAAAAATAATGCAAAAATGTTTATCTGTAAACGTAGGATGTAGTTATCAGTTCGCGTAATTTTATTTTTTTTTATTTTATTGCCCACATTATTTGCGTGATAAAATTTATTATTATTTCTAAATAACAAATAACTGTTAAAGGACACTAAGTCTGAGATATTTGTTATAATATCACTACTTGTTTTTTATATATATTATTATATTAATTTTTTTTTTATAACACGTCTTGTTGATCGATGATAGCTGCTTGATTCTCCATGCTAAGAAAAGCCAGGCCATAAGTATTCGATAATGAATGCGCTCTTGTGAAACTTATATGATTTAAGTGGAAAAATATGAACGTCTGCATTATAAAATATTATATATCGTAATATTGCCTGGGAATAATAATCTCTAATCCTTTCTGACGAGATTGGAATGCACAACTTGGTGGTGAACGTAAAAGACACATTTATTCTTATTTTTTTTTTCATATAAAACTTCACTATGATGAAGATACTTTGTGTATTGATTATTATAAATATTTTTTATTTAAAAAAAAAAAAAAAAAAACATAATTAGGTCGATTCACATTAATTTATCATTTATTTAAAGAAAAATAAAAATTTATCTCCCCGACATTTTAGCTTTTTCTATTTCTTTCGATTAATTTTATTTATATATTTTTAAATATTAATAAAGAGACCATTTAACTCTTGATAACAAATTATCATTATTATTTAATTATGTATTTTTTTTTTTTTTTTGAACTTTACCAAGTGCTCAATTATGACTGGGCGGCAAGTGAAAGAAAACTTTTACCGTGATTCATTTAAAACGCAATTCGAAATTTCAAATTTGACCTCATTCATTATTTATTTGTCTACCATGGAATATTTTTATGTGTATATTTATATATTGATGATAAGTATCAATTAAATATCCGATACGTGAATGATTTAATTGATTGAATATTCAGAGAGACGTGTATCAGGTCGAAAAGAAAATTTTTTTTATTTGTTTATTTATTTACTTGAGTAGTTGATACTCCAATTTTATATCAAATTAATGTCTTATTTTACTTTTGTTAATTAATTTTTTTCATCTATATATTGTTGAGCCAAAAGCAAATAAAGTTTAGTAATTTTTTGATAATTTTTCGAGTAGATTTAGCTGGTTAAATAAGACATCACTAGGTGTTATCCGTCTATCTATCTATCTATCCTATTTTTTTCAATTTAATTTCAAGCTCCACTTTATTTAACCAATTAAAATAAAAAAAAAAACCATGGAATATTTTTCTTCTTCTATTTTATAAATTATTTATATCCAAAAGTTTGTTTAGTCTGATAAACTGTTAAATATTTTCGTCAAAAAAATATTCAACCACATCCGGAAAAAAAATTGTCATATGGTTACTCTCGCTCTCTCAAACATACCAAAAAGTTTTATTTATTTATTTCATTATTATTCATTTTTTTATACCAAAAGAATGTTTAGTCTCAGCAAAAAAAAAAATATATAATAAAGGCGAAATATTTCGTTGAGTAATTTAGCTCATAATAATAATTTTTTATATCTTTTTTTTTACGAGACAGTATATGAAATTGTTTTTTCAAAAACATTAACGGATGTGATATCACTTGTCAATGATGCACAAAAAAATATTGCGTCATGTCATACTGCTAAGTACACATTTCAATATGTATTTATCATTTTTTTTTTAAATACGAAATTGTATTATATTATGATTACAAGGCAAAAATTGATGACTAAATATAGGCGCGAGACCTCGCACCATACTTCAAGAAAAAAAACAATTGTTAATGTAATTACAATTGTTTAAACAATAGTAAACAAGACTATTTGCCAAAGAGAGAAAAATCGTTTGTACTTTTTTCTTTCACATGATTATTTTGCTAATTATTACACAATTATTTAAATAATATAATAATTATTATTTATTTAAAATATTTTCAAGTTAATTTTATTTATTTATTTATTTTTAAATATATCAAGTCGCTTTGAATTAGTCAACAGTCAATTTATAATAATATATATCGAATTTCAATAAGCTACTTAGCTTATCTCTTGAAGAGAAGATACTTGCAGTTGATGTATGGCAGTTTAATAAAAAAAAAAATATATAATAATAATGAAAATTAATAAAAGACCGATATTGTAATAACCCGTATCAAAAGAAAAATATATTATAATATTTTTTTCAATTTGATATGATATATATTTCATTGCTTGTGTGTGAATGAAAAGTATTAAAATAAAAATGCAATATTTGACGAACAAATAAATAAATATATAACATAAGTATATATCTTGAAATAAATATAAATCGAAGGTGCATTCTGTGTCATGTGGTTAAAGTTTACACTACTGTTTATATGTGAGAGATAATAAAAATCGATGATGATGTGTGCATTCTTTATTCACACGATAAGAAATACAATTTTTCCTGGTAAAAAAAATAATAAAAAAAAATCCTTCAACAACGACAAAACAGCTAAAAATAATTGATGATGTAATTTTTATTGTTAATTTATATTTAATAATGAATAATTGATAAATAATGTTGTCTGCTATTGAGTCAATACTATGAAAAAAAAATAAAAATAATACCAAGATGATGATGATGATGATGGCGCAAAATAATATATATAAAAATTTACAAATTGATAATTAGATCCTTCACGTTAACGAACAAACATTTTCGACTGTTTTTTTTTGCATTTGGTTCGTAAAAATACACACTTGTATGTAGGCTTCATTTTAAAAATTATTTTTCAAAAATAACCCGTTTTTTTTCGACGGTTAATGATAAAAATTTGCTGCTTTTCTTTTAAACTTTAAATAATAATGTCATGTGTTTCAATGAAGTCAACAATGTCAATGTAACAAAAATAATATAAATTTTTTTGTAATCGACACTATTTATTATTGAAAAAAAAGTAAAATATATGGTTGACATCTCAAATATCATTATGGTCATTCTCGTGTAAATTTACTCCAACATAAACCATTCATTCTGACAAGCTGACAAACTCGATTCGTACACCGTATTTCCGCTTGTGTAGCATCGTGCAACATCCTGATAAACATCAAGAATCGAAATGATAATAATAATAAATAAATTTAAAAAACAAGTAACATACAAACAACAAAAAAAAATAACATCTGTATAATAATATGATGATAATGGTGATGATATGATTCAATATGGTCAAAATTAAAAAAAAATATAAAGAAATTTATCAATATATATGCCGAATTATTTATTCATTTTTTTTATTTGTACTCGTATATTTTTATTATGATTTACTCAGATTTTCTCCTCATTTTAAAAACACCACCATATATATATTGTAATATTTACTTCCTCTTTCTCGACTGCACCTTATGCAGCAACCGCGAGGTCATCCATGCAATTCCGTCAAACATCGCTTCGTTAAATTCACACAACTCTTTTTTTTTTCACTCAACCATTAAAAAATATTCGATTTATAAATTTTTTAAATTCTTGTCATTGTGAAATTTTATTTATCAAAGCAAAATAAATATTTCTTATTTATTTTAAAATGGAAAACTTGAAGAACTCGTTTTCTTTTTTTTAAAATAAATATTATTGACTATTGTAAATTGTTTTTTATGATAAATAAATTAATCATTGAAATAGAGAGTAATTAAATTTTAATCAGGAACCGAATAAATATATTTAAAAAAAAATAGAAAATATTTATCAAGTTGCCTATAAACTATTCGCCCTATAAGGAGTCCGGTTTTTTATTTTTTATTTTTCATTATTAGACAATCATCTTATCTTTGGTTTTTTTTTTTTATGATTTGTCATTTTGTAGTGTTCAATGTGTCACACTCCCAGATATTTTTTCATTCTCACCTATACACCTGTATGTATATATATATACAAAACCATTGCATTTGTTTTTACCTTAAAAAAATACCAATACATAAACATAATGATAAGAACCGAGTTAGTGGACTTTAGCTAACTCAAAAATATACGCTCAAATTAGTTTTACATCAGTTTTCAAACGCATTAGAAGTGTCCTCGGTTTAAAATATATAAAACTTGAAACTTTTTTTTATGTTTGATGACTAATTTATTGAATATTTTATACTTTTTTTAATAACTAGTTTATACTTTTTATTAATTAATAATTACCAGCTATTTTTTGAATTGAAATAAATGCAGTTTAGTGATTTATCCGATAAAAAATTAACAATTAAAAAATGTCGTATCATTATTACGGTCGACCCAGACGAGACGATAGACATAATCCATATACTCAATTTTATAATGAAATGAATTATGTGAATCACAATGAATGTAAGTTATTCAATTGAATCGAAATATTAATTAATTCGAAAAAAAAATATATTATTTTTTTATATATTTTACACCTCTAATTGCATTTGAAATAAAAAAAATTCCTCATTATTATCTTGTCATCATTTTTTTTTTTTTTTTTTTTTTTCTATTTGTAACCCAAGAAGTTTTTGTACTCGCACGTGTTGTACAACATAGGAGTAAAAATTACCAGCTCGTTATGCTTGACGACGTCATCTTCATAGTAAACACTTAGACATATTTTAAAATTTATAAAATTATATTATTCCCGACAAATGTTAATAATTTAAACAACATCATATGACTCATTTTTTATTCTTTTTATTTTATTTTTCTTTCTTATCAAGAGAATTTTTATTCAAAAGAAAAAAAAATAAAAATAATTTTTTTCAAAGCTTATCTCTTTTTTTTTTTCATTTAAATAATTATAATATTTTTTATTAAGTAAAAATCATAATCCCACGTTATTTATTTTATCCGGCATAAAAAAAAAAAAAAAAAAAAAAAAAACAATATTGAATATCATTCGTTGAGATTTTTTTAAGCACCTCGAAGACAGGTTGGTTGGCTCTGATGGTTTACCTCGTAAAATCGACTTAATAAAAAAAATATAAAATACAACTTTATATAATTTTGATAATAAGTGAACTGAATTTCTTGATTAATAAAATATATTTTTAATTTTTAGGGGCACAGTATGAGACCGGCGTTGGACAACACGCCGTACCCCAACAAATCTACAGCAATTTATCACAGAATTCGTTGTCGTCGTCGTCGTCACGAATTAATCGTTACAATAATTCATCCCAAATACAAAGAAGAATGACTCAACGCGAGGATGTACTCAAATTCGAGCAGGGCAGAATTAAAGCCCTGCAAGAAGAACGTCTTCATATACAAAAAAAAACATTTACAAAATGGATAAATTCATTTTTACTAAAGGTAAAAAAAAAAAAAATACCCAGTAATAATTACAATAATTTTTTTAATATAATTTTCTTATTAAATAATAAATATTAATTTAATTAACAGGCACGTATGGAAGTTGAGGATTTATTTACCGATCTTGCTGATGGTAAAAAACTTTTAAAACTATTGGAAATAATATCTGGTGAAAGACTTGCAAAACCAAACAATGGACGTATGCGAGTACATAAAATTGAAAATGTCAATAAATCTTTGGCATTTTTACACACAAAGGTAAATATTTAATTAATCATTTACGTAATTTATGAAATGGTTTTTTTGTTTTTCTATTTCTCATCAATATTTCATTTTGTTTTTATCTAAACAACAACAATTCAATATTGTTCTAGTTTCAATAAACTCCTAAGATATCGTGATTAAATACCTATTTAATATTTTTTTTTTTCGCGAATTAAAGTCAAAGCCCCTGAAGTGTAAAGCTTCTCATGAATGGCCTCTATGCTTGGTGGCTTATGACATAATGGGTTTTAAAATAACATGCAATAGTTAAAATATAAATAAATTCTATATTAACAACAAAGTTCAAATGGTGGTTTATGGTAGACGATGCGTTTCACTTTATTATTATTCAATGTATATACCGGATGAAAAAATAGGAAAAAAAAACAACAACATCAACAACCCAAGCGTAATGAAATTTGCAATAATATTTATGAGTAAAAAAATCATCAAAGCGCATAGGTAGATGACCATCAACAAGCAATAATAATAGAGAAACCGAAAATAATTATAAATAATATCGAAAAATTAATCATATGATATAATTTTAGTCGACTAATACATCAACATGTTGATGACGCTTAAACTGTTAAAAAACTGTTAAATAATTTATCAATTTTTTTCATATAAAAATAAGTTAATCTTTTTTTTTTTTTATCATGTGAAATTTAAAAAATATTTAAAATATATTTGTGAATTAAAATACTAAATATATTTAACGGTATTATTATGAATGAATTATTCAATTGAAAAAATGAATAAATTATAAAGAAATAAAAATAAAATTTGATGGTTTAAAATAATTAATATAATATATTTTTCAAGATCAATATTTTATTTTCACTTATAATTTTTTTTTCATAATTGAAATTTAAATTTAACAGCCTATTAATCATGACTTGAGTGGAATTCAACATGCCAAAAAGTCGTATCATAAATGTATTTTAAAAAAGAAAAAATTTGTAGAAGTTTTATTTGGACATTTTAAGAGCAATATAAATTTAAAGTGGCGAAACGAAAGAAGCTGTGATGTTTAAATAAAGATAAAAAATATCAGAATAAAAATAAATAAAAGAAAAAAAAAAATAGAATTTTAAATATATATGATTATTGGTGAAATAAAATAAAATAAAAAAAAAAAAAAGAGATGGAACTGGTGCAGCAATGATGAGTTCAGTGACCGTGTAAAAGTTGCTAGACCGTGATTCTTGAACAACGAGAAAAGTACAGAGAGTACAATTTAATATTGACATATGATATTATCAATTTATTGATTATCATTATAATCATTGTAATCACCATCATCATCGTCATTATGATGAACGAGTTAATCTTACTGATTGACCATAAATTTACTCATAAATTTTATTTTCATCGTAATAAAAATAAGTAAAAGTAAGCAAAAAAAAAAAGAATAAAGAATGGAATTTCATAATTTAAAAATGACAATGCACATAATTATATTTTGTGTGTGAAATTAAAACTTGTAATAATAGCAATTTGAGAAAGTCTATCATGCAATAGGAAGTCTTACATTTAAAAACTTTATTAACAAAACTAAAAAAAAGAAGAGAATAATTATCAAAATTTAATATATCTCGTGTATATTTTTTAAATTTAATTACTAAATTTAAAAATATTTTAATATGTTTATATAATTATTTATAAAGAAGATAGATTATCAATCCGTGTGTAGCTAAGAGAGACGTTAAGTAAGAAACATACCAAGAATGACTAGAGTTGAAGACTCGTTACAAACATATATGATAGAATCGACAACTGTCCATGGACTTAGAAACAGAAGTTAAAAAAAAAAACCGCTAATACAGCGGAAATAGAACATCAGTCGGTGTCGATGAACGTAGACGAAAAGTTGTTGTTGTTGTTGTTGTTGTTGTTGTTGTTGTTGTTGTTATTGATTATTTTTTTTTTATTTTTATGCAACTCTTTCAATTGATTTTATTATGATGAATAAAAAAGAATAAAAGATTCCCAGAGAATGACAAGACAAGACAGAAAAACGAAAAAAAAAAAAATCATTTGTAGAAAAATTATTATCTATTTGTGACGACGTTGATGTGTGTTGGTTGATTGTAAATAAAATCATTTGCTAGATAATACAAGAAGCACTAATAAATGGCCAAAGAGTTCAGAGCCTTTTTTGACTGATGAAATGTATTTTTCAACATCCTATGTTAATTACTCTAAATTTTATACAAGTGTTGTATTCGAAAAAAAATTAACACAACAGATGATGAAAAATAATAAAGTCACTAATGTTTTGATAAAGAGTGACGATCATTATTTTATCAGCTGAATGGAATGTGGATTTCTCGAGGTCGACATTGATATTTACTTGAGCTATCAACCAACTACTATTGACAAATAAAAAAAACTAAAAGAATTAAAAGAGTTGTAATTATTTGTTTTGGTTAAAAAAAAAAAAAAACTTGTTGGCAATGAAGCTACTATCGAAATTTTTTTGATAAATTGTTCGGTTAAAATTTAATCTAATTATTAAAAAAAAAGACCTTGAATATTTTTCTTCAAGCAAATATATTTATTTATAATTGTCGAGTTTAAAAATGGTCTGGTTCAATGACTCTACCAACAGTATAGAATCAAATGAATAAAAATAAAAAATATTATTGACAAAATAATTACTTGTTTCACCTTACTCGGTGAAAGTCTAAAAATAGGAATGCACTGATGTCATTCAGGCATGTGATTATTAACGACAAGTACCGTAAGGTCTCACTGGTTGACTTATTTTTTATTCTCACCACGATATTCAAAGAATAACATACACACCTTTTTTTTTTTCTTTAATATTTTTATTTATTTTAATTTCAACGTGATTGTATGCAATTTATATTCGAATTTATCATAAAAACATAATCATAATCATAATAAATTGAATAAATTATTAAAGTACTTGCACGATAGAAAAAATAAAATAAAAATAGTAACGGATATATTAACACAACATTCTGTCATTTTTAATAAACGCATGGTTGGCATCAGCACAAGTGCAGACTCAATATGTTTCCATAAATTATTATTTAAATTGATAAGATATGAATTGACTGTCTGTATTTTTTACTTTTCATATTTGAATATTAATCAATGATAAACGTCATCACATATTTGTCTCGCATGTTTGACCCAGTTTGATGACACTCTGGCTGTTGTTATTCTAATTTTTTCGAAACATTGATCAATCATTTTTTGGTGATTAATATTTTTTTAGAAAGAAAGAGAATAGTATTTTTAATTTTCATTTCCCAGTGGCCTTGATATGGTGCATAAGCGATCAAACGGCATTCCAAAGATCGCGCTAATAACCGCGATTCCACTTGGTGTACACAAACTCAAGCACCACCGCCACCACCAACTTGTATACATTCAAATATTAAAAAATATTTGTAAACTGCAACACTTGGTTTTTTTTTTTACTTCGCTCTTTCTCAATTCTTGTCTTTTTTTCCCTCTCTACAAATAAAATTTTACCGCAATACTAAACTGATAAGTTTTTCTTGAATGTTTAAAATAACGTTTTGTGCATTCTTCTTGTTCCAAGAAAATAATAATTGAGATGGTCACGAAGAATGCTTTTTTCTTTTTGGTTCTTTTACATCTTGCTTTGCCTTCGTCATATATTTTTTTTGCCTATTTAAAAATTATGCCTTTTTTAAACATTTTTTGCTTAAGTATCTTTTTTATTTTATGTTTTTTTTTTGCGGTTTGTCTTGTTTATTTAATTTTACTTGACTGCCTTTTATACTCTGTGATCCATTCGTTGGTTAATATATTCACTCATTTGGAATTTGTATTACTCATTCTCATGAAATTATAATTCAAGGCTTTTTTTTTGAGATAAAAAAATAAAAAAAAAGGATTCAAGAATATAAAAAAAATTTTTATAGTTAGTTATATCTTGATTAATTTCTAAATTACTGTTGATGATGTCTGTCGTTAAAATAATTAAAATATATTATTCAAGGTACGACTGGAAAGTATTGGTGCCGAGGATATTGTTGATGGAAATCCAAGATTGATACTTGGTCTTATATGGACGATTATATTACGTTTTCAAATACAGGAAATTGAGATTGATGTTGATGAAGAAAATGAAAGCAGTGAAAAAAAATCAGCCAAGGATGCACTTTTATTGTGGTGTCAAAGAAAAACAAATGGATATCCAGATGTTAATATTCAAGATTTTACTGGTAAATAATTGAAGAGTTGAATTTTTTAAAAAATTAAAATTATACATATAAGTATATTGAATAATAAATATTTTGTATTTTTAGGATCTTGGCGTACTGGTCTTGGTTTTAATGCTCTTATACATGCCCACAGACCAGATGTTATAACATGGTCTGATTTACAAGCTGGTAAAAATATTGATAATCTTAATTATGCATTTGATGCTGCAAATGATAAACTTGGTATACCACGTCTTCTTGATGCTGAGGATGTTGATACTCAACGTCCAGATGAAAAATCAATAATGACATATGTTGCATCGTATTATCATACATTTGCAAGAATGAAAAATGAAAAAAAAAGTGGTAAAAGAATTGCAAATATTGTTGGACAAGTTATGACTGCTGATAATATGAAAATAAATTATGGTTCATTAACATCAAAATTATTAGAATGGATAAAATTAAAAATTAAATTACTTGAAAATCGTGATTTTCCAAATTCATTAGAGGGAATACAACGTGAATTATTATCATTTAAACAATACAGAACAATTGAAAAACCACCAAAATACAAAGAAAGATCAGAAATTGAGGTACTTTATTTTAATATAAATACACAATTAAAATCATTAAATCAACCATCATTTATACCACAAGAAGGACAATTAATAAGAGATATTGAAAGAAATTGGATTGAACTTGAACGTGCTGAGCATCGTCGTGAAGTATCATTGAGAGCTGAATTATTACGTCAAGAACGTCTTGAACAACTTAATTATAAATTTGAAAAAAAAAGTGTATTACGTGAAGGTTATTTAAAAGAAATGATACAAGTATTATCTGATCCTCGTTATGGTAGTAATTTATCACAAGTTGATGCAACTGTTAAAAAACATGAAGCAATAAGTGCTGATATACTTGCACGTGAAGAACGTTTTCATGATTTAACAAATATGTCAGAAGAACTTGTTAAAGAAAATTATCATGGTTTAGAAAGAGTACGTAATCGTGAACAAGAAGTACTTGAACGTTGGAAAGAATTAATCAAACTTCTTGATCATCATAAGCTAAATTTATCATCGTTATCATCATTAATGTCATTAATGAGAGAAATTGATGCAACATTAACAAGTATACAAGAATTACAATTTAATTTTCAAAGTACAGATGTTGGTCCACATTTATTAGGTGTTGAAGATTTATTACAAAAACATAGTTTACAAGAATTACAAGTAACAGCACTTGGTGAAACTCAACGTCGTCTTGGTAGACATGCATTACAACATTTAAATCAACAACAATCATCAACAAATAAAGATGATAAAACACCATTATTACAACAAAAAATTGATTTATTAAATAAAGCATATGATGAACTTGTTGAAAATAGTAAAGAACGTAAAGGACGTCTTGAAGATGCGCGAAATTTTTATCATTTTTTACAAGATCATGAAGATGAAGAATCATGGCTTGTTGAAAAACAAAGAATATGTAAGGCTGGTATATCAGCTAAAGATTTACGTGCTGTATTATCATTACAACAAAAACATAAAACATTACAAGATGAAATGAAATTACGTAGACCAAAATCTGAACAATTATGTACAGCTGGTGAAAAATTAATATCGGATAAACATTCATCATCAATTGAAATTAAAAATCGTATTGATTCATTACAAGAACATTGTCGTGTACTTGAAGAATTATCAGCATTAAGAAAAAAACAACTTGATGATGCTGTTGAAGCATTTCAATATTATACTGATGCAAATGAAGCTGATTCATGGATGAATGAAAAAATGGCATTAGTTGCATCTGTTGATTATGGTATTGATGAACCAAGTGCACAAGCATTATTACAAAGACATAAAGATCTTGAGGGTGAATTGAATGCATATAAAGGTGATGTACAATCACTTAATTTACAAGCTGAAAAATTAATACACGCTGGTATATCAACATTAGAATTAACAGCTGATCCAAGACCAGTTGCTGAACTTGAACAAGAAGAATGGAGTAAAGAAATCCGTCTAGTACCACAAGATGAATGGGTTGATGAAATTATTGAACGTATTGAACCACGTACAATTTTAGAAGATAGATTAGTACCACAAGTTAAAAGTTTATATCCATTTAGTGGACAAGGTATGCATATGGCTAAAGGTGAAATAATGTTTATTATTAATAAAACAAATCCAGATTGGTGGAATGTTAGAAAAATTGATGGTACTGATGGTTTTGTACCAGCAAATTATGTACGTGAAATTGAACCAAAAGTCATACAAGTACAAGTTAAAAGACAAGAAAAAGTACGTGTTACACAACGTGTTAAAAAAACTAAAATGGTTAATCAAATAATACCAGTTAGACGTACAAAATCAATTAAATCAACAGTTAAACCAATAAAACGTAAAATTATTAATGACAATGATAATGTTGAAAAAAGACAAAAAAAAATTAATGATACATATAATGAATTACATGAATTAGCAATAAAACGTCATGCATTACTTGAAGATGCCATAAGACTGTATGGTTTTTATCGTGAATGTGATGATTTTGAAAAATGGATAAAAGATAAAGAAAAAATGTTACGTGCTGATGATTCACGTGATAATGTTGAAACAGCTAAAAGAAAATATGAAAAATTTTTAACGGATTTATCAGCATCTGGTAAACGTGTTGAGGCTATTGATCATGCTGTTGATGATTTTGTTAAACAAGGACACAGTCAATTGGATAAAGTTAAATCAAGACAACGACATATTCATCAATTATGGGATCATTTAAATTGGCTTAAAGCACAAAAAGAAAAAAGTCTTGAGGGTGCATCAAGTGTTGAATTATTTAATAGAACATGTGATGAAGCACATGACTGGATGCATGAAAAAATAACACAACTTGATACAGCTGAAATTGGTCCTGATTTAAAAACAGTACAAGCATTACAACGTAGACATCAACATTTAGAACGTGAACTAGCACCAGTTGAAGAAAAAGTTAGAAAAGTTAATTTATTAGCAAATAGTGTTAAAAGTTCATATCCAAATGAACATAATAATGTTAATACACGACAAAATGAAATTAAATCATTATGGAATAAAGTACAAACAAAAGCTAAAGAACGTAGATCACGTCTTGAAGATGCTGTTGGACAACAAATATTTATGAATAGTTCAAAAAGTCTTATTAATTGGGCAAACGATATAAAAGATTCAATGAAAGCTGAAGAACCAGTTAGAGATATTGCAACAGCTGAAAAATTACAAAAAATACATAATGAATTTGGTGATGATATTAAAACACATGAAGATGAATTTAGAGAAGTTGAACAACTTGGAAAACAATTATTAAATAGAAATCCAGGATTAAATGAAGTTAATGAACGTCTTGATAAACTTCATGGTCTTTATCAACAAGTTGTTACAGATTGGAATAATAAAGAAGAATGGCTACGTCAATGTCTTGAGTTACAACAATTTAATCGTGAAGCTGATCAAATTGAAGCAACAACAAGTGCACATGAATTATTTCTTGAATTTACAGATCTTGGTAAATCCCTTGATGATGTTGAAGCATTATTAAAAAATCATCATAAATTTGAAAGTACATTACATGCACAAGATGATAGATTAAATGTATTTAATGATACAGCTGATAGATTAATATTACAAAATCATTATGAAAAAGAATTAATTAATGAAAAAAGAAATCAAGTAATTGCACGACGTGTTGCTGTTAAAGAAACAGCACAAATACATTTCGCTGCACTTAAAGCATCAGAAAATTATCAAAAGTTTTCAGCTGAAGTTGATGATCTTTCTGATTGGCTTGGTGATAAAATGAAAATTGCTGCTGATGAAAGTTACAGAGATTTAAATAATCTTGAACGTAAATTACAAAAACATGAAGCATTTGAAAGAGAATTAAGAGCAAATGAGGGTCAATTACGTGCTGTTAATAAAGCAGGAAAAGCATTAATATCAGAAAAAAATTATCGTTCAAATGACGTTGGCCATACACTTGAAGATTTAAATAATAAATGGAGTCAACTTGTTGCCTTATCATTAGAAAAAGGAAGAAGATTAAGACAAGCAGCATCACAACATGGCTATAATAGAACAATGGAAGATGCAAGACTTAAACTTGAAGAAATTGAAAATTCACTTCAAAGTAAACAAGTTGGTATTGATTTAAGAAGTTGTAAAGAATTATTAAAAAAACATCAAATACTTGAGACTGATATGTATCAATGGGAACAAAAAGTTGATGATCTTGTTGCAATGGGTGAGGAAATGGCACATGAAGGTCATTTTGATGCACCAAATATATTAAATACAAGTCAAGCAACACAAAAAAAATTCCGTAGTCTTAAAGAACCAGCAACAAAAAGACGTGAAGCACTTGAAGAAAGTTTACGTTTTCATAAATTTGGTTTTGAATTAGATGCTGAATTACACTGGATAAATGATCATTTACCACAAGCATCATCAACAACACTTGGACAAAATTTACATCAAGCACAAACATTACATAAAAAACATAAAAAATTAGAAGCTGAAATTATTGGACATCAGCCAATGATTGACAAAACATTATCATCTGGCCAATTATTAATTGATCAAAATCATCCAGAAAGAAAAAAAATACAAGAACTTTGTCAGGGACTTGATGATGCATGGAAATCACTACAAGATACAGCTGGTGAACGTAGTCGTGCACTTGATTTATCATTACGTGCACAAGAATTTTTCTTTGAAGCCAGTGAAGTTGAAAGTTGGTTAAGTGAAAAAAATGATGTATTAAATTCAACAGATCATGGAAGGGATCGTGATGCTGCGACAAAATTACTAACTAAACACAAGGCCGTTGAGCTAGAATTAGATTCATACGATGGTATAGTTAAAGAAATGGGTCACACAGCAACTGCAATGATTAATTCTAAACATCCAGATAGTAAAGCAATATCAAGTAAACAACAAGCAATTGCACAACAAATGCGTGCATTACAAAGATTAGCAATAACAAGACAACAAAGATTAATGGAAAGTATGTATCGTCATGAATATTTTCTTGAAAGTCGTGAATTAGAACAATGGATTAAAGAACAAGAGCAAGCTGCTGCATCTGAAGATTACGGTCAAGATTACGAACATTTGCTAATTCTTCAAGCTAAATTCAATGATTTTAAACATAAAATTGAAGCTGGCTCTGAGAGATTTAATCAGTGTGAGGCATTGGCTAAAAAACTTATTACAAATGAAAGTCCATATATTCAAGATATTGAAAAACGTCAAGAACAACTTGGTGAATCATGGCAACATTTACTTAATTTATTACGTCATCGTGAACAGCGTCTTCAAGCAGCTGGTGAAATTCATCGTTTTCATCGTGATGTCGCTGAGGCATTATCAAGAATACAAGAAAAAGAAGCAGCACTACCTGAAGATCTTGGTCGTGATTTAAATTCAGTTCTTGCATTAATAAGACGTCATGAAAGTTTTGAAAATGATTTATTTGCTCTTCAAGCACAATTACAAGTACTTGTCGAGGATGCATCACGTTTACAAGTTTTATATCCTGGTAATAATGCATCACATATTGATCAACAACAACAACTTGTACTATCAAATTGGGAAGAACTTAAAGAAAAATCAGCTCATAGAAAAGATCAACTCCATGCAAGTTGTGATCTTCAACGTTTTTTAACACAAGTAAGAGATTTAATGAATTGGGTTGCTGGTTTAAAAGCAACATTATCAACTGAGGACAAAGTACGTGATGCAGCAAGTGCACAAATACTTAAAGCTGAACATGAAGCATTAAAAGGTGAAATTGAAGCAAGAGAAGATAATTTTAGTGGTGTACTTGATCTTGGTGAGGCAATGGTACAAACTGGACATTATGCTGCACCAGAAGTTGAAGAAAAATGTAATCAATTACTTGATGAAAGGCATAAACTTCATATTGCATGGCAAACTAAAAAAGTACACCTTGATCAATTAATTGATTTACATTTCTTTTTACGTGATGCAAAACAACTTGATAATTTATCAGCAACACAAGAAGCTGCATTGAGTGGTGATAATTTTGGTATGACTGTTGAAGAAGTTGATGGACAAGTTAAAAAACATAATGAATTTGAAAAATTATTAGTAACACAAGAAGAAAAATTAATGGCATTACAAGAACATGGTGATAAGCTTTTAGCACAAAATCATTTTGATTCAATAACAATTGGTAAACGTTTACAGGAAGTATCAGAAAAACGTAATAAAATACGTAAACTTTGTGATGCTAGAAAACAACGTTTAGCAGCAAGTTTCTTACATGCACAATTTGTACGTGATGTTGCTGAAGCTGAATCATGGATTGATGAAAAGCAAAAAAAACTTGAAGCTGAAGCATCAAAAGGTGAAGTATCAAGTCTTGAAGATAAAATTAAAAAATTACAAAAACATCAAGCTTTTCAAGCTGAATTAGCAGCAAATCAAAGTCGTATTGAAGAAATACGTATAAAAGGTGAACAATTATTATCACAAGAACATCCATCAAGTGTTGAAATAAAAAATCAACTTGAACAGTTACATGCAACATGGAAAAAATTATTAATGACATCTGGTAATCGTGGTAGAGGTCTTGAAGAAGCACAAGATATATTAGAATTTAATAATCAAGTTGAAAAAATTGAAGCATGGATACGTGATAAAGAAATGATGGTACAAGCTGGTGATACTGGTAATGATTACGAGCATTGTTTAAGTTTACAACGTAAACTTGATGATGTTGATAGTGATATGAGAGTTGATGATACAAGAATAAAAACAATCAATTCATTAGCAATAAAATTAATAAAACAAAGTCATGATAATAATGATTCAAAACCAATTCAACAACGTCGTGATAATATTAATAATAAATGGAAAGCACTACAGGGTGCATTAAGTGCATATCGTAATATTCTTGGTGGTGCATTAGAAATACATTTATTTAATCGTGATATTGATGATACAAGTCAAAGAGTTGCTGAAAAATCACTTGTTATGAATACAAATGATGTTGGTAAAGATTTAGCAGCTGTTGAACATCTTCAACGTAAACAAGAAGCTATGGAACGTGATATGACAGCAATTGAAGGTAAATTAAAAGAACATGATAATGAAGCACGTAATTTAGCTGGTAAATATCCAAAAAATTCACAAAAAATAAATTTAATGCTACATAATTTACAATCAAATTGGGAAAATTTACAACATTTAACAAAACACAGACGTGATGTATTAAATCAAGCATATACACTTCATAAATTTAAAGCTGATTTACATGAAGTGGAAATTTGGATATTTGATACAATAAAAAGAATGAATGACTCTGAAGCACCAACAACAATATCTGAAGCTGAAGCTCTATTACAGTTACATCAAGAAAGAAAAGCTGAAATTGATGGAAGACAAGATACAATAAAACTATTAAATGAACATGGAAAAAAACTTGTTGCTGTTAATCCTGATGTTAAAGATAACATTGAACATTTAGAAAAATTAAAAAATAGTCTAGTTGATGCATGGATCAATCAAAGAGAAAAGTTAATGCAAGCATATCATTTTCAACAATTTAAAGAACAAGCTGATCAAGCTGACAACTGGCTTGCTGCCAAAGAAGCTGTACTTAATAATGACGATCTTGGGGAATCATTATCTGGTGTTGAGACACTTATTAGAAAACATAATGAATTTGAAAAAATGTTATTATCACAACTTGGTAGAATTGATGAATTAGAAGTATTTGCAAATAAAATAATTGCTGAAAATTCAACTGATTCAGCAATAATAAAACAACGTTTATTACTTGTTTGTGGTAGACGTGATAAATTAAAAAATAATTCATCAGCAAGAATGAAAAAACTCATTGAAAGTAAACAATTACATCAATTTCTTAGAAATATTTATGAAGTTGAAGGTTGGCTACATCAAAAACAACAAGTTGCTGGTGATGAAAATTATCGTGAATCAACAAATTTACAAAGTAAAATACAAAAACATGTTGCATTTGAGGGTGAATTAATGGCAAATCGTGGTAGAATTGGAGCAATTATGAATGAAGGTAAAAATCTTATTGAAGATAATCATTATGCAACGAAAGAAATTCAAGATCGTCTTGAAGATTTAGAATCTGAATGGAGAATTCTTCAAGATGCTAGTGAATTAAAAAAAAATCGTTTAAATGATGCATATCAAGCTCTATTATTTGGACGTACACTTGATGAATTTGAAACATGGATGGATGAAATTGAAACACAACTTCAGTCTGAAGATCATGGTAAGGATCTTTCAAGTGTTGCTAATTTATTAAAACGTCATACAAATCTTGAGAATGATGTACTTGGTCATAATGAGGCATGTGAAAGTATCAAAGAAACAGCATCATTATTCCAAAAAACAAATCATTTTATGTCCGATGAAATTCAAGAAAGAGCACAAGCAAGTATTAGTCGTTATCATAGTTTACAAGAACCAATACAAATAAGACGTGATAATTTAGAAGATGCAAAATTACTTCATCAATTTTCACGTGATGTTGAGGATGAACTTCATTGGTTAACAGAAAAAGAAACATTTGCATCAAGTGATGATCTTGGTAATTCCCTAATGACTGTACAAAGATTACAAAAAAAACATCAAACACTTGAAGCTGAATTAATATCACGTGAGCCAGTTGTTGCATCATTAGCTGGACGTGCTGCTGGTATGGTACGTAATGGACATTTTGCAAGTGAAAAAATTGAATCATCAATGCAAGAATTACAAAAAAAATTAATTCATCTTAAAGATATTGCAAATATTAGAAAGTTACGTTTATTAGATGCTGTTGAATCACAATTATTTTATACTGAAGCTGTTGAAGCTGAACAATGGATTAAAGAAAAACATCCACAATTAACATCATCTGATTATGGAAAAGATGAAGACTCAGTACAATCATTATTAAAAAAATTAGAAGGACTTGAACGTGATTTATCATCATTTGAAAATACAATTGATAATGTTAATAAGTTATCACATAGTTTAATAAATCGTCATCATTTTGATAGTACCAATATTGCTAATAAACAAAATGAAATTATAACAAAATTCAAAGAATTACAAAAACTTAAAGATTTTAGATTACATAGATTACTTGAGAGTGAAAAATTATTTAAATTTATACGTCAAGCTGATGAAGTTAATGAATGGATTAGTGATCAAACAATAATTGCTGCATCTGAAGATTATGGACGTGATGTTGAACATGTTGAACTTTTAATACAAATATTTGATAATTTTTTGGCTGGTTTAACAACAAGTGAAAGTCGCGTATTACAAACAATTGAAGTTGGTGAAAAATTAATAAATGAAATGAATCCAGAAGTAACGAAAATACATAAAAAAATAGATGAAATAAAACAACAATGGGATGATCTAAAAGAATTAGCACATGCAAGACAAGATGCATTAGCTGGTGCAAAACAAGTACATATGTTTGATAGAACAGCTGATGAAACAATTGCTTGGATACAAGAAAAAGAAGCAAGTTTAAGTTCTGATGGTTATGGACATGATCTTGAAACAATACAAGCATTAGTACGTAAACATCAAGGTTTTGAAACAGATTTAGGTGCTGTTAAAGAACAAGTTGAATCTGTAATGGCTGAAGCATCACGTTTAGCTGAATTATTTCCTGATGCAAGAGAACATATTGCTGTTAAACATGAAGAAGCTGATGAAAATTGGAATGAATTACTTGAAAAAGCAGCACAAAGAAGAAGTAAATTAGCACAAGCTGAACAACTTGAAGCATATTTTGATGAATATAGAGATTTAGTATTTTGGATAAATGAAATGGTTGCTAAAGTAACTGCCCCTGAGCTTGCACGTGATGTATCTGGTGCTGAAATATTAATATCACGTCATAATGAATATAAATCAGAAATTGATGCACGACAAGATACATTTACAAAATTTTATAGTGTTGGTGATGGTTTAATAAAACAAGGACATTTTTTGGCTAAAGAAATACAAGATAAAATTTCAGTACTTGAACAAAGAAAACAAATATTAACAGACACATGGGAACAACGTAAATTTATTTATGAACAAAATTTAGATACTCAAATGTTTAAACAAGAAGCTGAAACACTTGAGAATTGGATAATAAGCCGTGAGCCAATGTTAAATGATGGTAAATTTGGTGATACAATACCACAAGTTGAAGATTTAATTAGAAAACATGAAGATTTTGAAAAAACAATTGAAGCACAAGAGGATAAATTTGAATCATTAAAAAGAATAACAATGCTTGAACAAGCATTCCAAAAACAACAAGAAGTTGAGCTAGCTTCTAGATTAGCTGAAAAAGAAAGAATTGAAAAAGCAAGATATGAAGAAAGAAAACGTAAAGAAGTACAACGTATTACCGAAGAAAGAAAACGTGAAGAAGAAAGAAGAAGAAATATTGATGGTCCACATATGAATAATGAAATTATTAAAAATGGTACATCTGAATCACATGAATCAATTAATATATTATCACCATTAAAAAATGATACAATAATACAAAAAAATAATGATTCACAAAGTCCAAAATCTTATAGTATAACACATGTATTTGGTGATCGTTTAAAAAGAACACAAACTGATCTTAAACGTGCTGAAAGTATGAAAATTGATACTAAAAAACCAAAACGTACACCAAGTTTTACAACACGTAGACGTACACAAAGTTTTAGAAAACATCAAAAAATGGAAACAATGGATCCACTAAGTCCAGTTGAATTACAAGGTCTACTTGAACGTAAACATGAATTACAAAGTGGTGGTAAAAAAGCAGCAGTTAGATCATGGAAACAATATTTTACTGTTCTATGTGGACAGTTACTTTGTTTCTTCAAAGATTACAATGATTTTTCACTTAGTAAAGCAGCAACAGCACCAATAACAATATTTAATGCTATTTGTGAAAAAGCTGATGATTATACAAAGAAGAAAAATGTATTCCGTTTAAAATGTACTGATGGATCAGAATTTTTATTCCTAGCATCAAATCAACAAGAAATGGAAGATTGGGTTAATAAAATATCATTTCATGCAAAACTACCACCAAGTTTACAGTTATTAAGATATGATGAGTCACAAAAAGATGCAAATAATGATAGACTAAAAAATCCAGTTCCAGATACACAAATTGATGATAATATATCAACTGGAAGTAGTAGAGCATCAACACCTGAATTAGAAAGAAAAAATTCTGTAATACGTAGAGATGTTACTGATGGAACAAGTAATGTTCAAGTTGAATTTTTACAAATGCATCGACAAAATCAACAATTACGAGATAAAACAAATCAAGAATTTATAACAGTATCAAGAACACCAGATTCACAAACACAAACACAAACACAAACTGAATTTTTACAAAAACATAGACAACAACAACAGCAAATATTTATTCAACAAGAAAAATTAATAATTCAAAAAGAATTTCAACAAGCACCAAATGAACGTCCACCAATTCCACCAAGAGGTGCACCACCACCAGTTCCTGTTAGATCACCGAGCACAGAAAATGTACAATTTCGAAGAAATGATATTGATCATCATCATGTTGTGCCAATAAATAGACCTCAATCATATCAACAAAGAAGTGCAACACTCAATCATAATGGTTCTGGACATTATCCTAATAATGATACTTGGCACAGACAAAGTAGCATGGACATTACCAATTCTTCACCAGGTAAATTGTTTATTTTTCTTAATTAAAAAAAATTCATTACTTTTAGTTGTCATTTAAAACAACACGATACACAACTTAACAAGTGCTTTTAAATAGTATACTTATTAGTAAATTAATTAGTGGAAAAAAAAAATATTTCAACTCAATAATTTTGTAGAAAACCCGCCGCCTTTGCCATCATCTATTCCACCGACAATCAAGACGACTCAATGGAACACAAATGACCCTGGTCAGTCATCAACATAATACACAATACATGCACCCTTGGATTTCAACATTCTCAACACTTGCACATGATTTTAATTTAAACAAAAAAAACAAACAATTTTCTAACAATTCTAATTCTTATTATGGATATCATTTTCTTTTATAATTTTTCTAATTTACTTTGTTATGAGTTATGATACTTTGATTAAACAGCATGTGAGTTTATTTATTTACTTTTTTTTTTTCGTTTTTTTTTATATAAAAAATTTGTCATGTTTTTGGTGGTGTTGCAAGATATGGTTTTGTTGAGTTATGCTAATGTTATTTTAATTTATTTATATTTATATAATTTATTTTTCTGTTACAGTATATGGAAATTCAACTTTAAATAATAATATGAGACAGGTAAAGATTAATAATTGATATGATTTAATTTTGTTTATTTTAAAATTTTAAAATTAAATAATAATGTTTTATTATTTTTAGATTTCACAACCACAGTTGAATTCATTTACTGGAAGACCGAATTCTTTACCACCATATGTTGCACCACCACCAGCAATATCACCAGTAACACCAACAAATATAACCGTTGTTGATGGAAGAAGAGCATCAGAAAGTGGATCAGAAAGTGAACAAAGTTCTGGTAGTTCACGAAAAGATCGTGACTACAAAAGAAGCTCAGTACTGAGTAATTTCTTTGGAAGACGAAAAAAGCCATCTCAATCGTAGCATTATAATCAATAATTTATAAGTATCATTAATTGATACTTAACATATAATTGATTATGCAATATAATCAATATAACGCGAGTATAAATTTATTTTAATTAAATATCAAAAAATACAAAACGTAAATTGAAAATCAAATTTACATAATAACTTTATTTTTTTATGTTTATTATATATATTATGATTTTTCAATTTCTAATGTTTTTTAGTTCATTCTAATCGCATTTGTATAAAAAAAAAAGATTATTTTTTTTTTTCTTGTAACACGATTAATTAAATTAATTATGTTAACTTCTGTTTTCCTATTATTAAAATATATTTATGTACATGCCAACAAGACAATAGAAATGAAAAAAGAAAAAAAAAAAAAAAAAAGATTTATGATAATTCAAATGAAAATAATTTTTATGTAATATTAAACAAAACAAATATTAATAATAATATTAATAATTGGTTGCAATTGTTAAGAATACATTATTAAAAAGGGTAAATAAAAAAAAAAAAAAAAAAAATATTTCAAGTTTATTATATTAAAATATATTAGCTTAGGTAATTACAGATATTCAAAGAACATTATGTATTTAAATGCCAATGAATATCATTTGTTAATTGTAAACAAATTCGAAATCGAATATCTTCATTAAATAAATATTTTGAAAAATTAATTGTCATTTAATAATTATTTTAAATAATAGTCCTGACAGAATAAATAAATTGAGTCACAAAGTTTTTCTTTTACTTTAGAAAGAGGTATTTACTTAAACAGAGGTCATTTGAGATAGTTTAGTAGTGATTTTATTTTATTTTTTGTTTCTTAATGAGATAAGACATATTGGGTTTGACTAAACAAATAAATATTGGGGCAAAACCTTGTCTTTGCAGCCACTTTATTAATTTTATTTTTTGGTACTTTCAAAACTTCTACTTTCAATACGTTGCAGGCAAGTGAGAGGTGAAGAAAAGTACAAATTTTCAAGTTTAAACATAATAGAATTGTGTTTTCGAAGCCTCGAAAAGCCAAACTAATGTAATAACAGACAATTCAAGGTCAATGGTGTATGATTAAATGATTACATTAACTACGGTCTTTATGCCTTACTATACAATTGGGAGTGGCATCGAACCCAAAATGTCTTATCTCATTAAGAAACAAAAAAAAATTAAAATTTTAACAGGTTTCCATTATTATTATGTTACATTATTACATCAACACATAACATGGATCCTTGTGATAGACCTATATAAACTCTAATCTTTCAGAACATAGACATCATTCGCTTCGAGTCTTCCAACCAAGCAACTTAAAAATGGCATTCAAGGTATGTGTTCATCTAATAACAACACAACTTAAATTATAATTAATTATTTTAACAATTAAAAAATTGTTTATTTTTTATAGTTTATTGCACTTTTCGCTCTTGTGGCAGCCACCAGTGCTGGCTATGCACCACTTGCATACTCAGTTCATCATGGTCAACCATTGGTCTATGCATCTGCACCAGTTGTCACCAAACTTGTTGAGGAACCATACAATGCTAATCCTCAATACACATACAGTGAGTAGATTTGCAAATTAATTTTATTTATCTTGTTGAAATTTTTGTTTAATTTATTGTCATTAAAAATTTAGACTATGGTGTGAAAGATGATCTCACTGGTGATAACAAGAGTCAACAAGAAACTCGTGATGGAGACAAAGTCACAGGTAGCTACTCTCTTGTTGATAGTGATGGAACAAAAAGAACTGTTGATTATACTGCTGATGATGTCAATGGATTCAATGCTGTTGTCCGTAAAGAACCAGCAACTGTTGTTGTAAAATCTACACCAGTTGTTCACGCTACTCCAGTTGTTCATGCAGCTCCAGTTGCACATGTATATGCTGCTGCTCCAGCTGCACATGTTTATGCTGCTGCTCCAGTTGCTCATCAATACGTTCAAACTGTTCACCACTACTAAACTATCTCAAATGATTTTCTTTAAATAAATACCTTTTCTTTCAAATAAAAAAAACATTGTGCTTTTATTTATTCAGTCTAAACATTCATTCGATAAATAGGGCAGCTAGATATATGATTATCAAAGAAATTAATCATAAGACTATTTGGGATTACAGGGGTCATATGATAGGGATTACTTGTGGTACGAGTTAGAAGAGATGATGGATATTACCTAATGGTATTAATTATTGTTATCTTAAATCAGGAACGCCAAAAATTATACGCCCGAGATATCCACATTAGGGATATTCGCAAGGGTCAGCTCAACCGAGGTGCAATGGAAGAGCCTCATCCTGGAGGAACCGCCTTTATGATCACGGTATCCTCTGCGCCAGGTAAGTATGCTTAAGCTCAATCAAATTGGGTTTTTAAATTTTCCTAGTATATAATACACAAGAGGAAAAAAATTACGGCTTTACGCCTCCTAGTAGGGTTGATAGAAACCTTGGGAAATTGATTTTTCCTTTAAATTTTAATTAAAAAACAAAAGATCTTCTTAAAGATCCACCAATTAAAATTTCATTTTCTTTTAAATAAAAATATAAATAATATTAATTATTTAAATTTTTTAGTAATAAATTAAAAAAAAAAAAAATGAATTTTGCACGATCAACAATAGCGCTATCTATGACAAACAAATTTCTGTCTCAATGTTAAAAAAGTCACTACTAGAGGGACGCTGATCAGTTGTTGTTTTTATTTTTTTAACTCTTTATTTATTTTTTCCTCTCTTTTCTTCAGTTTTCTTTTTGCACACCACAACACATCACCACCACCATCACCAACACATCATCTTTATCAACATCATCATCATCATCATCCAGTCTCTAAAAAAAATGAGCTAAAATGATGATGATGTCCAAATGAATGTTGTTGTGATGATTGTGTTAAAAAAAAAACAATAGTGTGTTTACCAGATGCTGTTTTAAAAAATTGTAACAGCACAAGTAAAAGCAATTATTATAAAGCCATCATCAACATAAAGAATATAAATAGAACACAAATGTATTCTGTTAACTGACAACAAAAAGTTTATACTCAAATAAAAAAAAAAAATAAAAACATACGTGGTTTTGGGGCGAGTATTTTGCTCGGAGGGTAGCTTGCAGTATGCACAGGAATTTTAATATTGAATTATTATGGCTACGGGTGAGGCTGCCGGGACGAAGCCTCGTCAGGAAAAGCAATATGACTATTTGCTAAAATTTTTACTTGTTGGTGACAGTGATGTTGGTAAACAAGAAATACTAAGTGGACTTGAAGATGGTGCATCTGAATCACCATTTTGCAGTGGCAGTGGTGAGTAATTAATTTTTTTTAAATTATGAAATCATCAAGTGTTCTAATACGTCACACAACACGGATAATAATTGTTTTAATAATTTTGCATTTTAGCTTACAAAACAACGACAATATTACTCGATGGAAAAAGAGTTAAATTACAATTATGGGAGACTTCTGGCCAAGGTAGACTTACAACAATTATCAGATCATATTCAAGAGGTGCACAGGGTATACTTTTGGTTTATGACATAACAAACAAATGGTCTTTTGATGGTATTGATAGATGGTTAAAAGAAGTCGAGGAGGTATATGATTTATTTTTGTTTGTCGTTGCATCATTATTTTATTTATCTTGACATATTTATATATTTGTTATTGATTGACAGCATGCTCCAGGGGTACCAAAGGTTCTTGTTGGTAACAGGCTTCATTTGGCCTTCAAACGTCAAGTGGGTGAACGTGATGCTGAGTCTTATGCAGCTAAAAATCGTATGGCATTTTTTGAAGTATCACCACTTTGTGATTTTAATATAAAAGAAAGTTTTTCGGAATTATCACGTATGGCTCTTCATCGTAATGGAATGGAAAGATTATGGCGTTCCAATAAAGGTAAAAAATTTAATTATAATAATAATATTATTATTATTGTAATTATATTTTTATTTATTTAAATGAATTTGTTTTAGTATTGAGTCTACAAGAGTTATCGTGTCGTGCTATTGTTGCAACAACAACTGTTTATGGAATTGATCAATTACCTCTTCCAACATCAATCAAGTCACATTTAAAGTCATATGCAATGACAGAAACATCACAATTACGTTGTAATCGTTCACAAAATTCAAGTAAAAGTCTTGGTTCACATCATAGAAAGTTAAGGTTTGTTGGTGCTGGACACAATGGTATGACAACACCTGGTAATTCACCTGGCAGTATAACAGACTCACGTTCTAGTTGCGCTGGTCGTAATTCTTGCGCAATATCTTGAGGGTAAGAAAATTGCTAATAATAACAATCATCATGATGACGATGAAAAAAAAAATGGAAAGGTTTTTTTTTTTTCATTTTAAAAATATTTTAATGATAATTATTATAAGCAGTAGATATTGTCAATGGCTTTTGACGATTCGTAATTATTAAAACAATACGCACACATTTTTTTAAAATGCGTCTTATCAATTTACTGGCAATAAATAAAATTCTTACTCAATATATACGTAAGTTAAGTGAGAAAAAAAAAAAAAAAAGGTTGCAAATATTATTACGTACTTATAATTTTAATTAACTATCAGACAATTTAAAAAAAATAAATTTAAACAAAACGTAATATAAAATAACTTTGTGATGTCACAAATTCGTCCGTTTAAAAAAAAAAAAAAAATCTTACCACTATGAAAAATAAGAATTATTTATGAATAGATTTTTTTTTTCTTTTTTTTTTCATGATATATTATTAGTATGTACATATATTTCTAATATTGATTATTACATATATTTTGAATGTTAAAGTTTGAAATTTGTTAATGGATTAGTGGTGGACATTAGGTCTTACGTAAAAAAAAAAAAAAATGTAAATTTTATAAACAAAAAAATTGATAAAATGTCTCTTTTTTTTCTCGAAATTATTAAACTAGTCTATTTTTATTTGACTGTTGTTGACGTAATAACAGAAGGGCGTTTTGTGATTGACAAAAATTTATTAATGAGTAATATGATGGAAAAAAAGTAGATTTCAAAAATTTTATTTGAAACAAAGCCTTACTGATATTACGGCAATGATGTAAATTAACAATTGGTATAATTAGTAAGCCCTAATTGAAAGAAAAATAAATTTTATCATTGTTTGATTGTCCTAGTTAATTTAAAGAGATAAAAAATTTGAAATTTTAATTAGCAAGTGTTAGAGACACCGTCCTTCAATTTAACTTGTTTTTTTTTTTTGCATAGACCAAATGACTATTGTTTTTTAATTCTGTACATACTTTTTTTTAGTAAAAATCACGGTCTAACAATTGAAATTTCTTTATTGATGTGATGACGTAGAAAAGCAATAGTAAAATGTTTTTTAAAAATTTAAAAAAAAAGATATATAAATATAAATAATTGTCACCGATTGTACAAAACATTATTTTTCATTTGTATAAGAATAATTCAAATGTATTTGTTGTTTAAATTTTAAAGTAGGCAGGTGATACTGGACGAAGAAACTTTTGTCCTTCACTTTCACCTGTCACTTTCTACAAAATGTAAA
Source organism: Aphidius colemani (assembly GCA_030523065.1). NCBI lineage: Eukaryota > Metazoa > Arthropoda > Insecta > Hymenoptera > Braconidae > Aphidius > Aphidius colemani. The sequence goes on along the minus strand of JAPYYR010000230.1, from coordinate 5,284 downwards.
ATTGTTTTTAAATATCTCATTTTTTATCTCTTCCTCAGAAACATTATTAATTTTTTTTCTTTCTCTGTTTATTATACCGTTTAAGTAAACGCATCGTTCCGTCTTTGTATAAAAAAAATAAAATAAGCATAAAGAATACTTGGCAATGAAAAAAAACGTATTTACATTGTCAAGTTATTTTTGAAATATTTACTAACTTCAAATTTAGTAAAACTAAGTAAAAGAAACAGTTTTTTACCACAAAAAAAATAAAAATAAAATATAAATTAACATTTTAAAGGAAAAAATATTAATTATAATTTCATGTTAATTTTTTTAAAAAGCATTTGACCTACAAAAAAAAATATTAACTGCACGGGATTTCAGACAAATAATAATAAAACAAGTCTAAATTAAAACGATAGATTTTAAAAATTGAATAAGTGTAAAGATGACAAATATTAAGATAAAGTCAAGCATATTTTTGTACACAAAGTATAAAACATGTTTAATAAATTATTCTTTTCATCCCGCAAATTGTATTCCTCGTAATCTTGGGTGTTATAAAAATAGAATAAAAAAAACATGAAAAATTAATTAATCAGCTCATTGTGAATTTAAAAAATAATAAAAAACATTGACATGTCTTAACAACATGTTACCTTATCAAAAAAAAAAAAAGAAACAATGAAAAATTGTAAAATAAATATAAAATTATCTTGTAATATTTATTGACATATATGTAGATTTATAATCTACACAATTCTAATCAAATAAACAAACTTTATTACAACAACAAAAATAAAAGAAAAAAAAAATTGTTATCCTTGAAGTCGTCATTTATCTCACGCTTATCTATTGTTTTCGTTTTTTTTTTTTTAATGTAAATTTAAAGCAAGACATATATTTTAACATTTGATAAAAAAAAATTTGTATATTTTATAAAAAATAATAAAATTAATAATAATGGCTAGGCTAAATGGAGAAAATCCAAGGTGTTTAACACCATCAATGAGTGGAGAAAATGTGGATCCAGTACCACATAGTTTAAAAGAAGTTATGGAATTAATAAACTCAATAAACAGACGTCTTGAAGATTGTGCTGTTGAGTGGCAATCAAATATATCAAAGAAACAATGGCGTATATTAGATATTAAATCAACATCTGATACATCTTGGGAACAGTCATTATTGGCAAGAACATACTTTGCCGATAAAAATCTTGATGAAAATTTTCAAAAATTATTAAGTTACACAAGAAATCTTGTATTACATTTGAATAATTTTTTTGGTAATTAATATTTTAATTATTTCATTAATAATTAAATATATTTTTAAAAATTAAAAAATTAATTTTTAAGCATTACTGAGAGGTGAGTATCCAGTTCAACAGACAACAAAAGATGCTCAAAATCAATGTTCAAGTAATACAACATCAATTTATGATAATAATCATAAAAATCCAGTTGTTGATCCACTTGATCTATCACTACTTGAAGATGGTAGTAATAATAATCAAATTACTGAAGTACGAAGAAGCAAAAGACTTGCTGCAAATAATCCACTTGGTAGTGTACGTCAAACATTTGCTGATTTAATAAAAGCTAAAATTGATCTTGACACAAAATTTCTTGGCTTTGAGGCAACATTAAATGCATCTGGATCAAATAGTTTTGGTCAAAATGATGTCAAATGTCTTTGTCAACTTTGTTCAAATATATTGGTAATTAATAAAAATAATAATGTTAATTTTATTAAATATATTATTTAATAAAATTATTCATATTATTTTAGGGTAGTGCTATTGCTGAAGAATCAATGCGTACATCACCACGTTCACGTAATGCACGCACAACAAAAAGTAAAAGGCTTGCTCGTAATCAAAAAAATTTAAATAAAAATTTTGATAAGAAAGGAACATTATCAGTGACAAGAAGTGCAAGTCAATCAGCCATGTCAACTAGAACTACGGACGATTCACCAATGGACTCATAGAGTCATCAAAATTTATTATAAAAAATTGCTTTATAATAAAAAATGATAACAATTTAATGAAAGAAAATTGCCAATTTTTTCGCAGCTAATATATTAAAAATATACACATTTATTATAAATAACAATAAATCATTTAAATTTTTTTTAAATTTTATTATTATTCGCGGTAACAAAGCTATTTGTTTTATTAAATTTTTTTTTAAATTATATAAATAATAACTAACAACTATCATCTCATTGGTAACATAATTTTACTTATAAATTTTAATAATAAATAAAAAATCAACAAATAATATTATGTTAAATATGTAAATTAATTGCTTTTTTTTTATTATTATTATGCCGTTTTTAATTAGCTTGTTTAAATAATAAAACAATAATTATTTATACAAGATAAAAAAAAATTTATCAAATAACAAGAGAACAAAAAAAAATAATTTAAAATGAGTATTTTAAGAAAATTACGTTGGGGAAAAAAGAATATATATATTAAAAAAAAAAGGCAAACAAAACAAAAAAAAATATCTATTTGTAAAAATTTTCAAAATTTATCATCTTTCGATACGATAAATTATCAATCACAATTTAAAATCATCAACATTCATACTTAAGTCTTTAACGTTGTAAATGTTTTTCAAGCAAACAGATCTCTTCATACAATTTATTCCGAAAAATTGTATCTTTTCCTTGTTAAAATAACGAAAATTTTAAAACAACACAAAATATATATATTTATAAATTGAATATATTCTCGAGCTGATAATTAATTTGTACAATAATAAATATATTACGATTTTGATTAAAATTCTTTAAGAAATAAGCATTTATAAAATTTACCATTAATTCACTCGAGGCACTGCGTTCATAATTCACAATTATCACGTTTAAAACAGGCATCACTAGTCATCATTTGATCTAATAAAATATCAACAAATTACTATTGTTTATTATTCCTTTTTTTAAAATATATATATGTAAATATATATATATCTACAAATTAAGTTATCAAAATGTCAATCATTTATCGTTTTTACCCTTTCTTGCTTTTTTTTTTATACAAATACCAATTAATTTTGTTGTCATTCATCATGTCATGATTTAATAATAGAGATCTGTTTGCAATAAATAAGAAGACATAAAGTCATTCGCAATTTTTTTTTTCTTTGTTATTTGGTGACAGTATCATGGCCATTATTTTCATCTAAACTCATATATTTGTATACTGTGTTCTGGTACATGTCTAAGATTCAATGATTGATACCTGGAATAAATAAATAATTAATTTCAAGTTTTATTTCGAATTAAATAGATATAAAAATAAAATTTACCATTCAGAACTACGATGATAATAATAACCCTCAATTGATGCTGTTGATTTATCAAAACAAATATAATAAAAACCAGCAAATGATGCACCACTTATGTCTTTAATTGTATGATCAGGAACTAAAAAATGTTCTTTCCATCTCATAAATACAAAATCAGTATCCTTTAATGCCTCATAATCAAATGTATCAGAATTAAATGATTTTGCATATTGACAAAATGACTCAAATTTACTCTGTATAAATTAAATTACAATATTTATTATATTTAATTAAAAACAATAATAACAATAATTAATATTAAAATACAAACCCAATGTTTTTTATCAACATCTTCATCAGCGTCCCACTTTCTCGTGAGAAAGGGATATTTTTTTGATATAATTTCACCATCGAAAAATGTTGTTAACGTTGGAAATTCTTCAGTTAAGCCTTTTATTTTCAGATAACCACAAAGATAACTATTTCCTTCATCAACATGCTACAGAAATTAATAATTTATAATTTAATTAATACAACAAATTATAAAGTTTAGGTAAAAAAATAAAACAGCTGTTTATTTTAATAAACCAACCTGCAAAACAACCTCAACGTCATAACTGTTACCCTTGGATTTTTGTGATCCCTGAAATCTTGAACCATTATAAAGCAGAGATTTAGTTACACCAGGTTGTTTCGAATTTGCTGGTAATGGTGGTACAACTTCAACTTTAACCGGCATTATAAATAAAAAAAAATTATAAAAGTTTATTTGATAAAGTAAACAAAAGACTATAAGCCTTCATCACTTGATAAAATGGAGTAAAAACTTTTGTTTGTCAATGAATGCACAGTAGATTTTCTTCAATATAAATAACGAATATTTATTTAATAAAAATGTTGTATCTTTATTTTTTTATGCAACTTCTTGTGTTTATGTTGTTAATGATGAAGTTGAAGCTGGTACGTCTTCTACGACGTTTAATGAACACAAATATTAACTGCCACTCCCCGATGATCAACCACAAGATGATGCTCAGTACTTTTTAATTTTTTTTTTATCAAGTATTCTATTAATAGGTTGACACTTATATATTTGTGATTATTTAATTTATGTTGTACTTGTTTGGTATTTATTAATAAGCCAAATGACCAGACAGTTTCTAAACCATTGCAGTGCAAATACCAAAGGAAAACATAGTCTAAATTACGTGTGTATTCTAAAATCTCTGATAATTTTATGTGGTTCTCTCCAAGTCTCCAAAGTTCATGCTGTCTTCTCATCTCTCTCTCGCTCTCTCCTTCTCTCTCTTTACATTTACTCACCTGATAAATGTCAATTGGTTTTTTATAATACCGACAGTTCAAAAACAGTCATAACTAGAATATATTTATTTAGAAAAATATCTTACAAATTTGAAATAGAAAAATTATACGTACTTACTCAAGAAATAAGTAAAACACTTGCACTCAAATTTCAAATAACACATTATTTTCTTTTACTTCACAACACTTGATTTTTTGAAAATGCACCGAATCAAAAAAGAATAAAATATATGATGTAAGATGTTGCGCTTAAAGCAGCAAATGGAAATAGAATCATAAATATAATAAAAAACGTTTGAATACTTGGTAAACAAGTCAAATGAAATAAAAAATTATAAATTATTATTCCCAGCGCTAAAAGCTGCCGGAAAATTAATTATAATCAGTAAAAGAAAATGACATTTGAAAAAAAAATACTCATCCATGTGTACATATAAATACACAGGGTGAATAGAAAATTCTTTAAAACTTGATAAACAAGTTAAATTAAAAAAAAGAAATTATTTATTCACTTGCACTCAAAGCTGCAGACACACATCAAATTTAATTTAAAAAAATAGTTTTAGAAATGCATACAATTTTGTAAATTATTGTGGTAAAGTGCGTCAACAAGGATTTTTTTAAATATAAATATTATAAATAAACCAGAAAAAAAAATAAGCCTGAAAAGAGATAAAATA